>DWNY01000029.1:0-26306 GCA_018250635.1 Telegonus apastus | reverse complement strand
TATTAAATCCACCAATACTACTGCTTGGTTTTGAATTTAATGTCTTTTAATCAAAAACAAGCAGGCCCATTGGTAGATTTGACACTCATCCACATCGTAGTTACAGAAAATAATTGAAAATAAAATAAATTCATTAAAAAATTAAAACTAAATTAAAGCTACTAATTAAAATTTTAGCAAAACCCGTCTCACTTGGATCATCTCATCTCACCCGTGCCCAGCATTGGGATCGTAATAGCTAGACGACGATATATGAATCCGATATCGTTCTAACGTCACGACACGATTTCAGACAAATATAAATCTGCCTTAATTTTGGCAGATAATTAAACACGGCTGTGCGGTTACCGCCAGCGTCCAGCCGCGGTGTGCGCTGCCCAGAACAAATTAGACCAATTTCGAACTGTCGGTTCTATATAAATTTCGTGCTGACATATAGAAATCCTCGTATGTGTTCTTATTCTTGCGCACCGTGTTGAGCTGTAAGTGTGGCTTTGACCGTTTTAATTGTTTCGCTTTATCTACGCTACAAGCCTATCTGTAACTTTGGTCTATCAAAATCTATGCGCCTTGTAGCTAAGATATCGTACACTTTACGACTTTTGAGATATTTTACGGAAAAGCGTACGGAAACGTATACTCTGTCAGAGCTCACTGCGACAAGAAATTCTAATCATTAATGATTATTGTAAATGTACCTTAAGATAGACTGATTTAAGTTACTCTATACATTTTCAACATTTTATCGTTAACCAGATTTTGGAAGTATATATCAGGAAAGTAAAGATAATAAGCCAAAAAATAGTCACGAATGCGAGAGGCAAGAAAAGTATTTTCTTTTTCCGGCCGTGCTCTTATCACGTCGGCTTTGGATTTCGGTGAGCATCTGCGGCGTTACGTAATGGGCCCGCGGAGGAAACCGGCGGGGGCGAGGTTGCCGGCGAAAAGTAGTTCATTAGAAAATTGCGCGGGGGCCCATTTCCTATTGTGTGACGGACGTACGTTGTCGGTTGTGGGCCTATAGTTCCGGCTTTGGGACTCCTTGTCAATAAGAAAATGAGGAAAATTACATACAAATTGTTTTAAATGGTAGATGTATATAAATAACGTATCTAAATTTTAGTTGATAGTTGCTCACGTGACTATATATACATATATTCACATAGCTTGAACATTAAGGTGATCGTCCGATTTTGCGAAACTATATTTTATTGATTATGACACGGTTGTAATTCTTCTAATGACTAAGTGCTATGATCTTACTTATTCTCAGAGGGACTTTCGTCCAGCGCCTACATTTAGAATCACACGCCATTTTCCAACGCCTTTTAGTAAGCGTCAGTTTTAGCTCACTAGAATCACTCTTAATGCCAAACCATATATAAGTTCATTGGTTATTCTACTCAAGTCGCATTGCCCAGAAGTGAACATTACTTTCAGTGGAGACGTATTGGATGCGGGGGTTTCGCTGTTTTCCACTCGAACAACCACCACACCGCTATTCATCAGACCCCAACATCCACTTGCCCTACGTTTTGCGCCGACATGTTTCAATAATCATAAAATTAGACCGCGGCTGATTTAAATTAAGTGAGTACCGACCGAATCACATAAGCACACTGGAACTCATGTAGGACTTGTAGAAAAATGTGCATATCTATTTGTTAATCAATTAGTCAATTAATCAGTCTTACATCTGCGCATATAAAGTTATAAGTCCAACTGAAATTGAAGTATCTGTCGATACGTAAAAACCATTTTATTGTAGTTTACTTTTTTAGAAAGACCTACTTTTTATGTATAGTGATTTCCTACTTGCTTGTAAAAAGTAGAGGACACTACAGGGTGCAACATCTGCCCCCGACCTAGAAAATATCGTAGGCCGGAGGGGAGCCTACAAATTGATGGGTGCCTTGAGGGGGTTTCCTAATAAATCTAACCCGACCTCCCAAGACTTCAAAGGCATTACAACATTTCTCTTCGCGAAAATTCAATAGTTCGCACCGATTTTTCAATTGGATCCGACGTGAACAAATTTCACTATTAAAATGATTTTTTCAAAAATATTTGTAGCTAACGTTTGTGTGTAGCATTGAACGTCCGCGACATTAACCCATTTTCGGTTCAGTGCTACTGGATTTTCATTGATGCGTTTTAATGAATAAAGTTTAATGAGCTATGCTATTAAATAGTAAATAGATAAATAAAAATCAAAGTTTACACGAAATTAGTATTTTAATACGTTTTTGTTGTATTTTAAACGTAAAAATTAGCGTTAATACTCATTAATATTGAACAAGATTGTCAGTTACGGGATAAATTAGGTATATTCGTAGAACCACTGAACCAATTTCATCCCTAAATTCTACAATTTAATGTACAGTAATCCTCTAAAAAGATCAGGATTTTACGATATTGTAAAAGGGGAACATACTCTTGAATTACAGGGATCCCAAACGAATTGGGACACGAATATAAATATGATCGCTTTACATGTACCTCAGTACACAATGCGGTGGTATGTAATATAATGAGTACATTATTAAATGTTTTACAAACCGTATGTTGTTTATAAGTAGTAAAAGAGCATTGGTATTTCATATTACGTAATTCAATGTTATCATAGTTAACGTAAAATGACGAGAGAAATTATTTGCTGCGTCAAAACTGAATTTGGCGTAAAGGCCTTCACTCCGAGAGGAGTCCCGTGCCCAGCAGTGGGACAATAATGGGTTGACGACAAGAACCTATTGAGCCGAAGTTTTTACCTACATATATTCAATTAATGTAGGTACTTGCAAACACGTAGATATTGATGTAACTGTCGCATACGATACTTCTAAGTATTTCTGTTTCTCGTATGGAATTAAGTGCGAAAGGCAGATCCCATGAAATACCTAATACTTTAATACGAAATTATCTATAGATTTATATTAAATGTTGGCGCTTTACTCTAAAGGTAAGTTAAGGAAATGAAAAGTAAACTTCAGAAAACTGACGGTAGAGGCGATTTTTTTCTACTATTCGTTATCATGATGGAAATTCCGTTTCGCTTTTTTCAATTATGTAACGATAGAAATTAAAAGATAATTACTTGGGAATTGTTTCTTAGTAGATATTTCAACGAGATCTTTAAAGATTTTTCTACTTGGAAATTAAATGGTTGCACTGAACGAACAGCCATACTTACATGTAGAACTACATAGTTGCCCCCGAAATACTTACTCACTTAGACCTCTTATGTTTGGAAAATTTGAAAAATCTTCCGTAGTCGAGGTCTACCTTAAAAAAAATAGAGGTTTTGTTCAAACGAGGTACTAGTTTTTGTATTTTAGGATAGATTAGTCGAAAGTTAGTATTTTTTCGCTGTTTTAGATATAAAGATGTAAAAACGTCTTTGTAATGTAAATTCCTTTCACTTCGTCCGCAGTCGAGTCGTCCATACGTTTTCCTGTTCATTGATCCGCGGCTTTCGGTTCAATTTGTCACTGTCGTCCTTTATCTAGTGGCGATGCGGGCTAAGAAATGGCCGTTTGTGGACCTGCGTCCTCGCGGTTTCCACTGTTTTCGTCATAATTATGGTTATAACGAGTAAGCCTATGTTGTAAAGTGTTTGCAATATTTTTATTATCCGCACAGACTTATGATAACAGTGTCGTCTTTGAAACGTATTTTTGTAGTGATATCTATGACAGTGCGAGATTATCGTTGGTATATGCAAGCAACGCTTACTTTTGCAGTATACATAGACTTATTGAAAGCAGAAATATAACTTCTAGCAATTAATAACAAATTTATCGTAATAGTTATAACGTTAGTATATATATACCTAGAGGAAAGTTTTCTCCGTTATGCGTGCCATAGACACACAAAGACGAGTAGACAGACATTAAGAGCCAGAACGGAATTGTAAAAGCATTCACACGTCCGTCTTACCGGGGATCGAATCCAGAATTTTCTGCGTGTCAGGCCGGAACTGTGAACGCTTGTCATCATTGTACATATCATGTAATGTTTATTATTTATTACTATGCATTTGTCAAAAAATATATATAAAGGTAGGTATCTACTTATCACTTCTTATATTATATTGTTTTTCTCTTACCGATATCTTAATCTATAATGCAAAAGGTCATCTGGAAATTTCCCGAATACCTAACCATGCCGAGCAAAATAATCTTGAAATTTTCCGTTCGTCAATGGTCGCATTCTTTCACGGACCGGGACGATGTTGACATGTTTACTGCATCAGCATGAATCCAGGTCGATATCGAATATGAATCGGATATCAGAGAAAACTTTGCAAAAAATGAAGCTGACTTCAAAATCATTATTTGTTATTACTGAATTATAAAACATAGTGTAAATGAAATATTTTAGTTTTGAAGTCGAAACTTGTTCCGAATTTACGTACCTACGGCATAGTATGGACTCTTCAATATTGTTATTGTTTTCTCTGTCTCGTAGTGCTTTAAAACACAAAAATATTTTTGTTCTTGATGACTATATGTAAATCGTAAGTATGCGGTAAATCTTGTCAAAATATTTCAATATTGGTTCGTATCCATTAGCCTGTTGAGATCCACTGGACTTCGGCATCGCTTAAAAAGGGTTTTTGGCCATAATCATTGCGCCCAGTATACGTGTTACGTGACCGCAGCAGGTGTTGATATTACACAGGAAGACACTGATGCCCATCTTCTGGAATTTATCCTTTAGTCGCCTCGTGCGACATCCACAGAAAGAGAAGAAGTGGTGCTTTAAAGATCGACACCACTCAGCACAGATAATGGTTTTAATAGACAGATATAGGAGAGGCGCTTACCAATTGTTTCTGATTTCTAAGAATCTACCAATTTCTTTTTGTTTACTCCCATTGATAGTATAATTCATACAAAAATCCATGAGTGTTGATACGAAAATAGAACAATGTTTATCATTTTCCTTTTACGCTTCATTCGCCCATTGTCCGCTTCGATTCGAACAAACGATTCGTGACAATCGATGACCGTCGATAATATTGACGAAACCATTTACGTGCCGGCGCTATGATTTTGAATATTCGAATGGTTTTAATGTTTCCAAGTGTCTACAATACATATCGGCTATGTAAATATGACAGGTGGGTTATATGTACTAGCTACGACCGGTTGGTAATGTCGATGATCCATCAATGTCACCTTCGTTCACTTCGCTACATACTTCGCTACACTTCGGGAAGTGAGTCTTCGTTCTAAGCACACGTTATATATTATTTGTGAAATGGAGGTATATTTTTTTGTTATTATATTCGATATAATTTACTACACAGGGAGGGATAGATTTGATTTTCTATTAAAATGTTAGAAAACATTCCTATATATTATTAATTAAACAAGAATGTAAGAATCGTTATAATCTATACAAATATCAATATAAATAAAATTGAAGTGTCAGTTTGTAATGTCAGAATAACAACTTTTTATTAAATGTTCATGAAGTACATTTTATAAAAAGGTGCCTATAACAAAAATATAAGTATATATTTTTTTGTCTGTCGGTCTGTTTGGTTGAGGTCATCTTCTAAACGGTTGGACCGATTTTTACCGGACGATTACTGGAAGATAGTTTAATGTCTAAGGCGTAACATAAGCTTCTTTGATTTTTGAAAAACGCATATGCGCGCAGGTCCACGCGCAAGCTGCCTCCGTCGCGGGCATCAATGTCAGTTAATATTAGGCAGATATTAATGTATGCCTTTTTACTTCTTTAACGCGGGTAAAATCGAGGGGCTCAGCTTGTATTTCATATAATTTCGACAATGCAAACAAATCCCTCCGCGTGCTCTCGGCCGAACTTTCATGTTCATATTAATAAAAAAACGAGACTGAAAACTAAATCTAATTTTATATACTTCTCAAAATATTAATAAGAACCAAAACGAAAGATTGTTTAGTTTCAATTACATTCCCATTAAAATACAGTATTTTTCTTTGCCATTTCTCAGTTTAACTTGTGAAGTTCTCATAACTTTCTTTAAAGAGTTGAAAGTTTTCAATTCCTGAATGCAATAACCATTATTATTGTTTGTAGAAATTTATTTGACTCGGCTTCCAGTGCTTTTGCATGCATGCATTGATCGATATCATTATAAGAATCCATGCATCTTCATGCAATTTCATTTTATTATTTAATTTAAAAGTCGCAAACGAGCATGCAATCCGTCTGAGGGAAAGTGACCACTTCCGCCCATGTGACATCTGTAATCAACCCCAGATAAGATCAGAATCCTACCTAAAGTTGACCACAGATCCGTTGCTACCCCTGAGGGCTAAATTGGAACGCCTCGGATAGGCATGACGTACTTAGCACACCCTTCATACCAGAACACAGCACCATTAATCAATGATCTTATTAGGCAGAAATAGCTGTGGCGGTGGAGCCTTCAGAGACGAACCGCAAAGGGTTCTACCACCTTAATAACCTTTTAAGTACACTTGTAACTGTTCTAAGAAATACGTCTACGGTTACCTTACGTCTTAATTACATATAGTGTCTCTTGCGATGAAAGCGCTCTACACATAAACCATTGAATTAGAACCGAGTCGTATTATTAGAAACGGAAACCGAAGCGTGCGACGTACTAATGATTTATCGGTCATGAGCGGAGATGGCCGATAGTGCCGATAGTACCGATAATGCCGATAGTGGGTCGTTCTCTCGTTAATCAGCACGCAGATAGCACGTGTTTTATTTTATGGGCCCCGGGTTCGAATGTCTCCGGTGACTCGAGTGTATAGTAATGTATATAATGCGCTGTGTATATTGAATAGATAAAATTATTTATTATCAAATTTGAATAGTCTCTGTAAGTAACACACCTCTTGGCACGGCGTCTTCCTTCATACTCTTAGCTAGTATCTATTGTTAATTACCTATCTATTCGTCGTGTAGTCGACAACACAATGAATTTTATAATTATATGGTTTTTGATAGGGCTGAAAGTAACTACTTACCATGAGGTGGGTAGTATGCTCGTTTGTTACATCTATATTATCAAAAAATACTTTAAAATAGTAAAAAAGTTTATTTTACAACACATTACCAATATGAGTTTTAACATATTGTCATTTAATTTATTGTATTTTTTGCCGTTATAGCATCTATAATAACAGGAATAGAATGTTCGCCGAACCGCATTCAATGTTTGCTTAAAGATGGCATGTTTTTAAATGGCTTTTTCTAATGCGTTCAAACTGGTGCGCTCCGCCATGCGTGCGCAGCTGCGTTACATCCGTTGCCTCAGAATTTAATAGCTTTAGACAAGCAATTGTTGTATACTGTCTGGTGAACGGTGTCGGAGCCTTTAATGGGGTAAAATACAGCCAATTTTATCGGGAAATCATTAATTATTTTTATTTTTTCCTAACCATTATAGAATGACAGCTATTCTCATTTTTATGTTACCAGAATGCGACCGTGTTTTTAATTTAAGAATATCTATCAATGTAAAAGTTCTAGGAAATTAAAACGTATCTTATTTGATACCTTAATATATGCGTAATAAGTTGATGTTAAGTACTGTGACAAAATACTTGAATTTGTGGTTGATAAAAACAGATTTTTTTTAAAAAAAGAAGTACCTACCACTTTTTAATTTCCTTAACTTTCATGATAGTTTAAGATAGTTGATCTAAGTTTTTTTTAATACTATAAATATTACAAGGTATGTGCCATCAGAAACTGCTTAAACTTTAGAGCTACCGAAATCGCGTTTAAAGTTATGATAGTTGAATATATCCCGTGAATTTCAAAATGGACATGAAAAGGGCTTTCCTTCGGAGCAGGCGACACGTTGGCGGCTAGTCTCCTTTCAGAAATATCGAGAGGCGGCGATTTTCTAAGATCATATGACCCGGTTTTCTCGGCAACAACGCTGGCATGAAATTCAGAATGAGTACCCATTTCATATTGAAACGTATAATGTCCTTCAGATATATACGTTTTGCTGGAATCTCGTGGAATGCATCGATATATGTTAATTCGGGTGCTTTAAACTGCACATCTGCGTCGGGTGCCGCGTGTTCTGTCCAAACACAAGTGTGCCTTGAATTCTTCACGCTAGTGTTCGAAGATAAAAGGTTCACAACTGAAAATATTTTTCTTATTCCACCAATTAAATTTGTTTGGATTATTTTCTCTCTCAAACTCTCTGTCTGTTTGTTTCTGGTAATATGTGAAACGGCTGGACGAATTTTAACGGCACCTTCACTGGCAGATAGTTACTTAATTTTTTTTAATAAGAATTAGGGTTCAGCACAAAAAAATTAAAACCAGTAATCCCTAGCATGTTCTACGAGCACGTGGCCGTGTTAAGTATGTCGTGTTATTTTTTAACACGGGTGTAACCGCGGTACACAACTAGTATGGAAGGTGGTATAACTCTTTGTGTTTCATAGGCCTCAGGGGTGGTAAGACATTTGTGGCCAACCTTAGGTTAGGTTTACTTATCATCAGGTGGCCATCCTGCGCGTATGTTACGTCCATACTATAAAACCAAGTATGACTCTAAAATCCTTAAAGCAAAGAATGTTTGTATCTTTTGCGATCTAGCATGACATTTACAGACAATTAAATGTTTCGGGGAAGCGACCGCAGATTTTCCGCTTCGCGACGGCTTCGAACAAAATGTTTTACTCTTAAGATTTCCTTATTTGTCCTTTTATTAATATTCCATTGAAATAACACAAATAATGAACGTGCCCACTCGACGATTGAGCGCGTAATCTTTATTGGCTGAGATGATATTATTTTTATGTCTATAATATGTTTTTCTTTTATGTGTGTACGCTGTGTTCACAGTACGCTGAACTGAACTGAACTAAATAAATAATAAAATAAAAAATGTCATTTAATAAAGCTCTGTGAGGTTGACCTACCTACTAAGCGCCATCTAGTAGAGACAGCTAGTGAACACTGTATATGCTTGGAATCTCATTTAATATAACCTTATTTTACTGTTCTGTTTCGTTTGTTATATTTCTTTCTTGTTACATTGATATTGGTAAATATAAAAACAGTTATATGTCATTTCTAAATTTGAAATGTTTTTTTTCTGTTTTTGAACCGATTTCATAAAAGTATGCGGTCATTTCACGAATACGAATACGTGTGTTAACTTTAGTATGTGTATGTATGTTTGTGTGTATGATTTTCCACGAATTCTTCAGACACCAAAAGCCATTTATTATTCAACATGATATTTTTTATTTAAATTAGGTATGTTTTAACTTAAGAAACAGTACAAGTTTAATCAAAATCAGTTCAGTAGTTTTTGAGATATTTTTCTTCTATTCAGCTGAGATGTATTTGACGTTGGTAATTTTTTTTTATTTACTCTTAGATATTAAAACTATTTTACGTAGGTAAGTATTAATGATTTTTGCATATTGAATTTTATGTTACATCTTGTAACTACGATTACAGTGTTCAACAAATCATATTTTCCTACGAACTATCAACTTTACATAGTAACTTTACATAAACGAGTTTCTTGCTTTATTTTAAACTTCTGTTGCAAAATTTTAAAACGCAACAAGTCAGGTGAGGTTGTACGTCGGGATACGTGTGTTATGAATATTTTAGGGCTGTCGCCTTCATTAAGCTTCATAGTTAAAGTAATAAGGTAAAAGTTGAAGATTAAGACACTCATATATGAAAATGATATTTTTAAATGAGCACCAAAAAGGTTGGTCGTCATTTGTGATTCCCTGTATCATCCAGTTAACCCTTGAAATAATAATTATTAAAAATCATTAATTAATATCTATTTATTTTCTGTCTGTGATATAAAATAAAAAAAGTATTTACAATTTACAAGGGGACGAAAACTTGTTTCTCTACACAAGCGTGGCAGCCCTGGTGTGCGGGGTGGATGGAATCTCGGCCCCTTCGTAAATAATTACCGCGCTACGTTCGCCGCGAGGGCGCACGCCCTTACACCCCCGCACTTGTGTTGCTTTGCATCTGAAAAGCTACCGCGGGGGCACATTCGTCTGTGTCACATTTTTCAAATGATATTAAGGGTAGCTGTATCAGACCGTCTTAGTAACAAGTTTACTTACATATATCACACGTTAATCTAAATATGCTTCCGAACAGTTAATACAGATTTTTATATTTATTGAGCGCTATTAAAATCTATCATTATTTGGATCGCTTATATATTTTGTTTATTTCTTGACTATGTAAGTTTTCTGTTTAATTGAATGATTTATCTGAAGATAAGGTGAATAGTTCACAGGCATGATAAGGTGAATAGTTCATAGGCATGAACGGTTGTGTAGGAAACTGATGAACAGATTTTGCTAGGACTTTGTGTTGAAGATGGCAAAGTTTACAGCGTTATATTTTTTTTAAATCTTAAGTTACAATAATGTGGTGTAATATGCTTCGCAATTCAATGTTCTTAGAATACATAAAGACTTAAAGAAGTAGGTGAGTACCTAATGTAGGTACGGTACATTGGTAGGTAGGTAGACTTTAGTTCAGCCTTATTCTATCTCATTGTAAGTATAGGTATTTATTTAGTTTTCACACGTACCCTTTTACGTATACGGTATGCCTTAGATTTAATAATTACCCCCCCCCTGCCTTAGATTTAAAATATCTGTTTATCATTAGATGAACAGACTTGTCACAAAGAAAGTTGTATCATGTAGTCACAAAGAAATTTAATGAGCAATAATAAAAACGAACATGCCTGGTACTCAAACCTGAACTGTTAATCGTTATATGTATTTATACATCAAGACCTTAAAAAGGGGTTTTCGTAAATAATTACAGGGCTCGTGAGGGCGCTCGTGCCGCAGCCGTTTCTTTGAGCCCGTCTGAGTGGGACGAGTTTGAAAGTTACAAAGCCGCCCTGAAATTTCGACTCGCAACTGTAGGTGAAACAGTTTCTCTAATTAGGCGAAATGTACCTACCTCGAAGGTTTTGTGCGTACCTCAAGCACCAATTCTTCTAGATTACATCATGTGCGGTTAAAGCTGTTATTGTTTTTTTAATTTAGGAATTGATCTTGAGTTCACAAAGCGGCTAATGGAAAACATGTATAATCGTATTTATTTCAAATTACAGTACAAAGCACGGAATAAATTTTCATTAAATTTGTTACCGCTGCGCTAAAAGCACAGCCGAGGCTAATTGTTTGTTTATTATTCTGTGTGTTAAAAATTAATTGCATCTAAAACATAATGTTATTATTGGAGGTATGTTTGATTTTATGTATAACAATAGCAAATCCCCGCGGTTTCACCCGCTTTAAAGAAATAACAAAGCATACATTAATATATGCCTAATAGCAACTGACATTAATTAGCGCATGCGATGGCGGCCGCTTTACAAACAGACACTTAAATTTTATTTATTTATATAGATTTTGCGATTAGACATTTATAATGGCGGCCTTTGTAGCTATGTATTTCTCATAAACGAAAATTATGATTTACCATTTTAATTACACTATTCATTGATAAATTGCAATGACTCTAAAATGGTTCTAAAATTGTATAATTTGTATAATTTTGGATGTGAAAAAAAGTAAATAATTTTTATAGACAGCTCGATCTAAATATCTACATTTGAATCCTTTTTATATATTATTCGCGTTCATTTATTCCGAAATTAGTATATTGTGAATGCGGTTTCGGTTCACAAAGAACGGCGTCGAACTGAGATGCATAGATTAAGCGAACGACTGCGGCCCGCTACGTGACTAAGCGGTGGGTTTCTCTATTTTTGTAGGGGATTTTTCTCTTTGATGATCGTCGTATCGGTGATTCTTGTGTGCTCGGTATACTGTGATCGGTGTTAGATTACGAAATAACGTGGATATCGTGCGTGGGGTTGAAACAAATTTGTGGTTGTTGCTTATTTTGCTTTTAAAGCTGCCAGTATTTTTTTTCATCGGATAACCAATTGGAACCCTATCGCAAATTTTAAAATAAACTGACATTTCTTGTTGCTATGACAATGATTACTAGTGGAGCCGCCGCAATGGTCAAAATTCGGCCCTAATTAAAACTAAACTTGATACAACTTGAGTATTTTCCGTCGGTGCATTAGGAAAACATTAATTATAAGAAAAAATTGGTTTATATTGCTATGCTGCATTTCAAAGAAATAACGCATTGTTTGACATAGACGTCTGTCATAGTTGACCTTATGTGTTTTATTGTCAGTATTCTTGTTAGTAATGCAAACAATAAATGTTTTATGTTGTTTAATTTAATATATTTGTAACAGTTGTTATACATAAATATTGTCCCTACTCACTCCTTCTCTTCATGGACTTCCACATATGCCTAATCTCATACTCCTCTGTCCGCGCAGTATTCACGTATTAATATATGTATATACCTAGATATATTCAATAAGTCTATAGCTAAATTGAAACTCTTGAAAGAAATGCAGCAACGAAACACTCTGACGCAGGGCAATTTATCTCATGGACAATAATGAGGTGACAATATCTAGTCCTCGTACTGTCTGCGAGGACGACGCGGCGTGGACCCCGGGGGCCGTCTAGCTTTTGTATGCGAATGCAACATATACATTTTATCTGCAAGCCCAAACTATGTCTCAGAGCAACAAGATGTTTTGTATCACAAAACAATTGTGTGTTTGTTGATTTTGACTGCAATAGTGGTTGTTATTGAAATATTATTTTTCTACCTTTTTATTTTTATTCGCGCGGCATATAATATTTTGACGTAAATAGAGAAGTGACGAAGCGAAGAAATTTACCGAAATTTTGATATCTACCGAAAAATACGACGGTTGAAATAAACTTCGAAAGAACAATATTTATTAACATTAAACAGCCGCTTTTGAGGGAATAGTCAATCAACTAAAAATATCATCTTACAATGTTCTCAAGTAGACAGGCAGAGATAATATTTATATTTTCACAACTACCAAAATCCGTACCGTCTACTACGCAAACATACGAGAGAAAAGAGTATATGAATTGGTTCGTTCATAATATTTGGTAATCTGATTTTTATTAGTAGTAGGTATTATTTTACTACTTACCTGTGATAATATTTTGAGTTTTCTTATTTGTACGTTTTCGGACAAGTAAGGGGTGCATGCAGGTATAATAACTACGCGCTAGATTCCTGCCTGGAATGGAATTAAAAGAATTTTTATACGTGGAGATTTTCGCGGTTTCGGTGTAGTAGAACCATATTTCTGCATTATAACTACAGCAAAGCGCAATTTTGTTTACATGGGGTTTTATATAAAACACGTGGTATCTACGCAACTGTGACCGTCTGTGGGTACGATTTCCATACTATTTTGATTTATATACAGGAATTCATGTTAATCGTTCAGAACAAAAGAAAAGTACAGACTGTAGCGGACTCAATAGTGTCAAAGTAACGACAAATTACTATTGTAAGTGATTTAAAGAAATATTCCATATATTTCTTAGATTCAAGCTGTTATAAAATCATATCAATTTGTAATGCTGAAATATTTTGTTCAACAGGCTTTGTTTATTTTTCGACTGAGTTAAGATGTCACAACTCACAACTGTGTTCGTCTGTATAATCGTTAGGTATAGGTTATTACCTATAACCACCTTATTAGGTATTCACTGAATTATAGCAATAATATGTTCAACAAATACCTAAGTTTTAATGCGCAGTAGCGCTGAATTAAGTCTTAAACAAAATTGTAGGCCTGAAATTTCACAATTCACAGTCGTTAAGTACAAATTGTCATGCCTTGACGTGTTTGCACATCGCGCCAACGCTCTGGTAATCAGGATAAGTACTTATTTAATTTTCACGTCATTGCCAAGAACTTAGTTTGGGGCAAAAACCTCTAGTGGATTAAAGTTTATTTTAGATTGAAATGAATGCGTACGTCTTAACCGCTTACATCTGTGTGTTGTCTCAAATGTTAAATGTTGTGAGTTGCAAATGATCTATAATAATATGCGATTTAGTAATTCGAAAACATACCAAAATATAGATCAAAATGAATACTGCTACATCGTTGTTTACGTGGTTTTCATATGACATTGTCATTTTCACGCTGGTAATGAATTTATAACGCTTTGTTGGGAGTGTAGCCCTTGCGCCTTTCTAATTGTGATTGGCTTTTAAATATTCGTACCTACTTGTCAAAATTCTCCACAAAAAGTAGTCGCTTCATCAATTCGGTAAATTACTTGCTTGATAGATTCCTTGCATTTAGAACTATTTGGATGTGGCAAATGAGGCGTGGCGTCTTTGCTGTATTTAATCTTAATTGATTTGCAGACCTGTATGGCGAATCATGTAGTTAGATAATTCTATAAATATCTGAATAATTTGGATTTCTATTTAAGTGTTTGTATATAATTATTGCAGTAGATACATACATGGCATTTAGGAAATGGGTGGATTCTTAGTATGCGTAGTGAAGCGTTAGTATTTGTTTAGTATCAGTGTGTGCGTGTAGTTCCTTTCGATGCTTTTTTTCCAGAAAAAAAATGCTGCAAAGCGAAACAGGTTTTGGCGTTAAAAAAAGATACTTTAAAAAATGTAGGTATTAAAATGCCTGTATGTTTGTGACCTGAGTGTAAGTGTACATGCCTACAATACCCGACGTGTCCTGTAATTTCGGTAATGGTCGCGTGGGGGCGGCACCGACGCAGATAAGCGAGATAATCCAGGACCCTGAGGGACGGGTGGGTACAGTGTAAGACAAAACAGTAGGACAGCTTTTACACAAAGCCCTGATTATTGTTGTTAGTCTAATTATGCGCTATTTATTCTATTTGGCGTATAATACTTTCGAGATTGTGCTAAAGATTTTTTGATGAAATAACTAAGCTTGTGAGAGTACAATTTTTTTAAGGTTTGTAAAAACTTGTAGGGAAACATGGAGAGTGAACATTGTTTTTTATTTTTATGGATTTTTCGTCATTACCAATTACCCACTATACCCATAGTTATTATTGAGTTTAAAACAAGAATATAGCGATGTGATGTATTATTTTATTTTATTTTTATGCAAATGTGGCATATAATTCCAATAATGTTATTTATAACTTATAAATAATTTTAAATGCTTTTTTTAACTTGGCATTTATTACATTTCATTAATTTCGACAACAGACATAAATTTGGACATAAAGTGTAATGTCAAGTATTACGTAACATTATGTCAGCCTACTATTTTTATTTCACTGTGGCCTGAAGTATAAGGGAGGGCATGCGCGACGCGCCCTTATGTGGGCGTCCAAATTACGTTCCATGTTTGTCGCGGTCGTTAGCCTGCAGGATGGAATTTCTTCCATGTCTGTAGTCTTACAAATATATTTAATTGTGCTTCAAATATAAGATTAAAGCGAAGGCAGTATGAAAAAGCAGTAAGTTGTGTACCTACTAAATAATAAGTTTATAATAGTGATTCAGCAGTATTAAGATATCTCTGGATGTGAAGGTATATGGATTTCTTTGTTATTGCCTGTAGCCTAAAATTCATAAGGGATTTCGAAATATTCGGTGTCTTTGGTTAGCAATGTGAAATTGTAGATTGATTTTATTGATGTAATAGCCACAGATAAGCGTAGCGTATACACAGACATACAATATGTATATATGTATTTATTAAGTTCGTATTTTACTTTTTAAGCTGTGATAGCCCAGTAGTTCCAATTCAGCCTTTTAATCCAGATGTCGAGGTACGAATCCCAGATATGGACTTTTTAATTATATATACGTATTAAAGTTTATTGGCAAAGGAAAACATCGGGTAGAAGTTCTTAAAAAGTTTTCAAGGGTGTCTGAAGTCCACCAATTCTTTCTTAGCCAGCGTGTTGCACGATCGCCTGAAACCCTCTCGCTCTGACAGGAGACCTGTGAAGGGGGTTAATGGGTTGACGACAAATGCAATTTTATCGCACCTACTACAACTTACAAGATTTACTATAGATTATCCGTAATTCAACTCATATAAAAATGTAACTGCCCATGAAATCACCAAGTAATGCCTTAACCCAGCACACGACAGTTACGTGATCACCGAACTCCTGCAAAGCGACCTGCACAAGATCATCGTTTCGCCGCAACACCTCTCCGCCGACCACATCAAAGTCTTCCTCTACCAGATACTCAGAGGTGAGTCGATTTTCTTACTTCTTTAATAATTTGTTGTAACTCTAACCCAGCCTAACCGATCTATGGAAATAAATAAAATTGAAGTGTCTGTTTGTAACGTCAAAATAACAACTTTTTACTAAATGCATATGAAAGTGTACACGGAAACTATAACAACAATACAATAAAAAAAATGTCTGTCGGTCTGTTTGGCTGAGGTAATCTTCTAAACGGCTGGACCGATTTTGACGGGATTCTTCAAGTGAAGATAGCTGAAGGTCTAAGACCACGCTCATGCGACTGCCATTGCGGGCGTTAATGCCAGTTGGTAATGTTGCTATTAGGCAGAAGTATTAATGTATGCTATTTTCACTTTTTTAACGCGAGTGAAACCGCGAGGATCAGCTTCTCCTATACAAAATGGAATCATGCAATCATGTGTAAAAATAACATTGTTAGTCATTTAGGTTGGCTTGATTTTATGGCTATTTTTATACCAAAAACAAGTATTGTATTCATAATTACGTAATAAACGGTTAATGACATTCTATAGACACATTCCAAACCGTAAATTTCATATTTCGCGATATAATTTATTCTAGTTAATATTTTCCGCGAGATGCGCTTTACGACACAAAGCCGTTTTATGGTAGAACTAACTTAACTGATGTTTCATACTACGGAACTTCCTTAATGTAAGCGCATCCCTTATTATACCGTGAACTTTTTTCATCAAGGGTAATGAGGCTTTTACGCCACCCACCGTACTATATCCGTCTCTTACATACATACATCATGGCGGGCTTTTTGCTCTTGTTGAGGTTTTATATAATTGTACTATATACCTATTTATGGAATTATACAGACTCAGAAATTTATTCATAAGCAAAATATAAGTAGTTTATATCATAGAGCATAGACAATAGATTACTACAGATCATTAACTGACTTTTAACACAGATTATTTGATAAAAAAAAAACATCCGAGTATATACTCTGCTACCTTAAAGGTAGGTAGAAATTTAATGAAGTCGTGCCGGATTATTTTATCGTTCCAATTGTATACAAACAAATAAGCGTAAATGCACAGCAAGAATGATAAATATGTCATCATCACGTTTGTATCGTATTTTTGAATACGAAATTTTATTCTAAATTAGAAACTTCTTCGCGATAGACAGTAACAGTTATTTATTACGTTTACTCTTTTTTGTATCATATGTCTGTCACACTCGCTAATCCTTACGAATTCACGAGGCGTCCGTTTCTTTCGCGAATCTGGCCGCTTCGGAGGAATATATGACGAAAAATAACGTAGGTACAAGGTAGTATTTTCTCAGCTCAGCAAACAGGAACGAGTAACGGCTTGCAGCTCGGAGCGCGTCGATAAATTCAAGTTGAAAACAAATGGAGCTCCCGCGAGAACGGCGCTCGGCGAAAGACAGCTTCAGTACGCCTTCACGTTCAATGCCCACTCCACTGTACATCCACCTGCCGTAAATCAATTAAAACTCCCCAAGTGCCCGCCGTTCGCAAACTGCGCTCGATTCACGGCAGAAACTTTCACGTTTCTCAAAGTGCAAGCTAGTTGTTCGTCTCCAAAAACTATACAATTAACTCGTGGATATTAGCTCGATCTAGCTGTGAATGCAAATGTAATCCATTCTCGTCGATAAAAAGACCGTCCCTCGCCGTCGTCTCACGATTTCGCATTATTAATTTTCGCAATTATTCGCACTATGCTCGGAGATTTCCGCCGAGCGGAGCACGCCAGGGAATCTAGAAAAATGCGATCGTTAAGCTTCCCAGTGCTTCCAGCGTTTAATTAAAAACTTTCTGGACGCTAGATGAAACTAGAGGCTACACTCATGCAAAATGATGTATAATACTTATATACTAATGATTGTAGCTAGAAGTATGCACCTTAATCTTTGGACATATAAATACGAACCGCAACTTTAAAACGAGATAGAAGAGAAATTAAATGTTCTCGAATTAATATATTTAAGATTTTTTTATTTTTTATTAAAATGATGAATTAACATACCTGCCCTGGATTCAAATGTGTGTTTCTAATTCACGTCACGAGTTATGACATCTCAAATTTCTCACCTAGAGTAAGTAGTTACTCTGAAATACTCTGAGCGAAGTATTTGCGAGCGAATTTCGCGCTGACCTCTCAGACGTGCAGAGTATGGAATGTAAACTATATAAACAAACAGCACTTAGCGTGAGGCGGTCACAACAATGTCTAGAGTGGAGTAGATGCACCCACAGTGGGCATACCGTTGTGAGCGGACCGATCCGATGTCACGGATGTTATCTTTGCTTGGGTACAGGCTTACGTGGATTCTGGAGAATGTGACGACCGCGGCGAGCGCTAACGGATGCGTTAAATTCTCATTCACGAAACATCCGCATACATATAATATGTATCGGAGATGTCGTGGAGATCCGTAACCGTAACTATCGGATATCCGAAATAAAAATCTATCCGAAACCGTAACCGAATCCGAAATAAAAATTTCGGATAACTTCGGACAGGGATGGAGTTCAAATATAATACAATAAAATATATCTAACTCAAAATTCATGGATTTCAACCGGCAGTACCGACACAATAACTATGTAGGTTTCTTTATTGCAAATAAAAATAAATTATTACTTCGTTGTACTTTATTTTGTTTTCATTATTGCTTAAAAAATCATATATCTGTAACCGAAGCTACTTGCAACTATCAGATATACCGAAATAATATAATAAGAGTGTAACTCGGGCTCGCTGTCTGTGTGTTTAAAATTACTTGCCGCCAAAACAACGGAATTGAATTTATAGAAATGCAGATATATTCATAGTACGAATCGTAACTTAACGTATAGGCTTTATTTCATCAAAATCGATCCACTCTATCAAAAGTTATTAGAATTTAAAATCAGAAGTAACTTTCTTACGTCGAATTCTCTATACGAATGGCAGAACAATGTTCGCCTGGTCAGCTTGTACCGAAATAATATATCCGTAACCGTATCCGAAACCGGTACTTTTGTTTCACATATTCGTGTCCATATCCAGATCCGAAATTTCATATCCATAACATCCCTACATAATAAAACATACTGTTTTGTTCTGCCCTATTTACTAGTTACTAACCAACTGCACACTGGAACCATTTGTAATCTTGTTTGCTATAAGTAAAATTTACGATTTGTCCTAGTTTTTGGAGATTATGAGGCGCGTCTTGTCTGTTTAGGAGAATTACCATTACACATCTATTTCTAACTTATGACTGGTGTTAGGTTGGAGCGCTGCTCTTGTTCTGATTTAAGGAGTGGTTTCTTATGTTGTGGAAGTAGCAAAAGAGCATGCAGCCCATCTGATGGTAAGTGTCCACTTCCGACCATGGACATGTATAATCAAACCTAGATAAGATCACAGTCCCACCTGAGGTCGGCCACAGATGCGTTGCTACGCGTGTGAGGATTAAGTTGGAACGCCTCTAATAAGTATGTCTTCCTTACCACACCCTTCAGACCAGAACATAGCACCGCTTAACACTGCTGTTATAAGGCAGAAATAGGTGTGGCTGTGGTGTACCGGTGCGTTTCACTAGAGATCCCGGGGTCCTGCAAGCGCTGAGGAAGGCCACCGAGGAGGTTATAGTGGGTAGAAATCCCACAGGCTCTCCCAAGGCTCCGGTGCACCTTTCCCCACCCGTCAACAAAAAAAAGTATGGCAGTGGTGGCGCCAGGGTCGAACCGTTTAACTAGAGTTGTTAGAAACATTTGTGGTTCGACTTTACTATATGAAAGTATGTATGTTTGTTATTATAAACCTATTATTATTAGCTAGCTATTCCCAGAACATCCGACTATAATATCGACATACTACCTGGAATCAGGGTTACGAGGTTATACCTACAATATACTTCCTAGAATTGCTTTATGCGTGAATGTAATTTGATATGCGAGTGCTATTGTTTTGGGATACATTCTAAGTAACGCTTACTTTAACAAAGTAATGAAATGGACCTGTATTATTGGAATAGATATTTTTTTACGAAAACAACGCTTCTAATTCTAATTCGAGACTCAAGGAAAAATCATATTATTTACTAGCTGACCAGGCAAACGTTGTTCTGCCATTTGTATTTAGAAGACGCCGATGTACCGTTTGTATAGAGAATTCGACTTAAGAAAAGTTACTTGTGATTTTAAATTGTAATAACTTTTGATAGAGTGGATCGATTTTGATGGAATTAAGCCTAAATGTTAAGTGTTAACGTTAGTTCATACTATGAATATATCTGCATTTCCATGAATTCAATCCCGTTGTTTTAGCGGCAAGTAATTTTAAACACACAGACAACGAGCCCGAGTTACATTATAATTATATGTAGAGATACAGATTTATTTATTGTATAACATCCAATAGTAATATGCCTCTATACATACATGCCTTATGGCAATATCTGCCTGTCAACCCTGGGTGAGGTGTAGAAATCTTGGGTACAGTGAAGGCTTAACTTACCCCTTAAGCCAACCGGCATCCACAGCCTTCGAAACGCAAGATCTTATACTCTTTGACGCTATAACGCTATTATGCGCTATAATTTTCTTGCTTCTAGCACGAAGCAGTTCTTGCTGAAGTTGGAATTCACTGGTCAAGTGTATTGTTCCTGTCATGTTTTAATATTAAACGTATGGTTTTCGACATGATACAGACACGGGCTTCTGTTAGAGAGGGGCTTAGGCCATAGTCTACCGCTGGCCAAGTGCGAAGTAATAGCCACAATGTTGAGAACTTTTTTTATAAAAGAACTTAAGTATGCAGGTTTCCTCACGATCTGTCCCTGTAGTCCCGGAATCAGAATAGGGCTATGGTATCCCCTTCCTGTCATAAGAAGCGACTAAAAGTGGGGTTGCGGGCGGCAAGAGTGGGAGCTCTAACCGTCCATCCAGCGACCCCGGGAAGAACGGCGGTATGTGTTGTCGCATACCGTCGTAAACATCAGACGGTGTGGTGAGCTCCAATGCTCACCGGGGCAGAGCCCGTTGGGCATCGTGCTTGGAAGACTCGGTCGCGTTCCGTTGGAGATCCGGGAGTCCTCCATGCAGTGCTGAAGACAGCAACCGGGGGGTTTTTAGCGCGGTAGAAATCCCACATAACCCGGCGTAGTTCCTACGGCGTCGAGTACCTTTTGAAGCTTTCCCCCTCGTCAACAAAAAAAAAGGTTTCCTCACGATGTTTTCCTTCACCGTTAAAGCAAGTGATAACTTCTTATACAAAGTTATGTACTGCGGAAAATCAGAAGTGCTTGGGATTGGATCCCCGACTGTTCTCCTGGACCGAGTTACATTCATTTAGTTGACTGTTATCCTAATAGTGAACTGACTCCAAAATATTGTAATTTGATACACCGCATTGTGATATCACACAGGCTCGTGTGTTTTATCGATCACAGGTAGATCCAGGAAAAATATCAATATTGGATATTTCTCTGTGGAAATGTAAAGATTCACAAAATAATCTCCGAAGACGCTGCAAACATTTCGCAACGGAATGTAGGCAAAACAAACAACCCACACGGGTTTATCAATCCGCCGCCCACCTGTATCTTATCTGCAGCATCCGATCACGAGATAAAGGTCTCGGAGACGTCGGTTGAATGTGGGGTAATTCTTTGTTTGACTGATATTTTTGTGACGGCGAGGAACTAGTTGCTAGGACAGAGTTAGGCTAATTGGAGATAGAACTTCGTTACACCCCGGCGGCATTACCGCCACAGCTGTTTCTGCCTAATATCAGTAGTGTTAAGCGCGTGTTCTGGTTTGAAGGGTGCGGCGATGGAGACATAATTATCCGAGGCGATCCATCTTAATCTTCTGGGTAGCAACGCATCTGTGACCTATCTTGCGTAGGTCTCTAATCTTATCGGAGATTGATAACAGATGTCAATGGACGGCAGTGGCAACTTACCATCAGGTGGACTGCATGCTCGTTTGCTACATCAATATTATTTCTAAAAATGGGTAGGTACTGATAGGTACACATCTATGTGTCTAGCTAGCTCAAAGCCAGCATTCCAATATCGAACTTATCTAATGCCTAATATAAATAGACATTAACTGGTATCCGTACAATATCCCTTTCTCCTACATTATTGTATCGATGCTAAGGAACGCATGTATAATGTATAAATTGTCTAAATTGCCCGTACTGCCTCGATTGTCGATCACTTTCTAATGTAACCAACTTGGTGTGGAACATGTGATAGGCTTAAAGCGATTTTTATTATAAGGACCTACTGATTCCATTTGAGAAGAATAAACATCATTCTTGAGTATAAGTAACGTGTATAATTAGTTTTTTGTTTCTTTTTTGCGGAATTAATTATTTCGAAAATTAACATTTAGCCTCTTGTTTCTTAGCGATTATAGTGTAGTATATATTATTCTTTACATAGGGTTTGGTTTGAGCACTACCGTGATGTGATATGGTACTGCGACTCAAATGTTTCCGACGAGTCTATGTAATTCCGTTTGTGATCTTGAAAATAAACACATACATACACACACTTGCTACACTCATAGCCCCACAGTAGGATTTTCTCCTGTGTCGTGAATGCCATTAAACACACAAAGACGAATACACAAACACCCAGACCCAGAACAGAAATCTAAATTCATCATTCAGACATCTGTCTGGCTGGGGATCGAACCCGGAACCCACTCCGCGTCAGACCGGTACGGTGACCGCCCGGTCACGCGGTTCGTCAATGAAAAGTAAATAAAAGTAATTTTCATATTTTTACTGGATCTATCTTTGAACAATCAGGAACGCAGGTCTAAGTAACATATCACAGGGGAATAATTAATATCTTAATTTCAGTTCACTATTAGAAATATCCAAATAAACCTATCATTTTACAATCACTCTGTATATATTTTGTCTCTAAGAGTTATTTTATACTCCGTCTGTATTCGTGCACATCGCTTACATGACACAGGAAAACGTAGCGTAGGGTATATCATTTTTAATTTGGACTCTCCGTGGGTTTATAACTTGCACCACAAAACAAACATCACATCGAGTGACTCGGCAATATTGCTCTATTGTTCTGTAAGTACCCGATGCGGATCGAATTTTAGGTAATGCGTGTTATTACCCCACGCAATAATGACCCTTATGCAAATAACGCGCTTATTGCCACGATTGGCTATAATCGCTTGGACGTAACACCTCTTACATGCGTTGTATGCTTTCTTGCGTGCGTGATTTTGTGTTCCGTGCGTTAAAAAATAACAGTTTTATTGTTATGTAGTATGCACTGTATTTGTCTATGTAAGTATGCGTCTGACAGATATTTAAAGAGATAAAATTTTATGTGCGTGAAGTTTTGAATTTAATTTTATGATAATAATGTTTATTTTTATATGCAGGCCGTTCAATCGGAGGTCTCAGGTTCAAATCCCAAGCACTTTTGATGTTTCAATGTTATGTTCGTATTAAAAAATAATAATCACTTGCTTTAACGGTGATGGAATATATCGTGAGGAAACCTGCACACCTGAGTTTTTTTTTTTAAGTTTTCAAAGGTGTGTGAAGTCTACCAATTCGCTCTTGGTAAACGGTGGATTATGACCTAAAATCCCTCTCATTTAGAGGAGACCCGTGTCCAACCGTGTGACAATTAATGGTTAACGATATAATTCATGAAATGAAAATATTCAAGACTGTTGTCCAAAATTGAAATGTAGTATAGAAAATACAAAATTTGATTACATTTCAGTGGAGCATATATGTAAGTGATTTGTACGGAACTCACGTTACACGATCGTCTCGCACTTAACCGATTTGATTACGCGTAACGAACGAATATTGCTAATGTTTATGTATTTTCAATTTATTCGAGAATTTGTGATGTTAATATATTGTATGAATCAGCTGATTGGTGTTTATATTTTTAATCTAAGCTGTAAATGATAATGGTCACCTTACGACTTTTTTTGACGAATTAGCTAACTTTATGCAGTCCTCGTCAACCCGTTACTGTCCCACTGCTGGGCACGGGTCTCCTCTCAGTGTGAGAGGGATTTTAGGCCATAGTCCACCGCGCTGGCCGAGTGCGAATTGGTAGACTTCACACACCTTTAAGAACTTTTGTTTTAAAGAACTGTCAGGTGTGTAGGTTTTCTCACGATATTTTCCTTCACCGTTAAAGCAAATCATAATTCATTTCTAATACACATATAACTTAGAAAAGACAAAGGTGCATGCCTGGGATATGAACCTCGGACCCTCCGATTGAGAGGCCGAGTTTCAACCATTAGGCTATCACTGCTTCAATTTAAGCAGTCACCTGATGTAAGTGGCTACTGTCGCCTATGGACATCTGTAACCTTAGATAAGATCATAGTCTTACCCAGGCTGACCACAGATGCGATGCTATCCCTGATAAATTAAATCAATCCAATTAGGTATATTAAACTACAGATCTTGTAAGTAACAAGGAATGACATTCGTTATTGGTGTAATGCGGGTAGTTTAAGTATGAATGACATATGGGATTTTGGGTCCACTTAGATCATAGAAGTAACCAGATATTTTGTTAAGGTTGACGTTTTGTATTCGGGTTATGCGAGGGAGAACTGTTAGGTATTATATTTATATTGGCTGGATTGGACAGGAATTTTATAAAATACTACCTGATCCCCGCGGTTTCACCCGCGTTAAAACGCATACATTAATATGTGCCTAATAGCAACTGACATTAGCGCCCGCGCTGGAGACCGAATGCGCGTGGAGCGCACGCTAATGCTTTTGTCAAAAATTAATGTAGCCTAAGTTACGCCTTAGACCTTCAGCTATCTTCCGTGAAAGTCCCGTAAAAATTGGTCCAGCCGTTTAGAAGATTAACTCAGCCAAACAAACAGACATTTTTTTTTATAATTGTGTTTTTTTATAGGTACCGTGTATATTTTTATATGCATGTAATTAATAGTTGTTATTTTGACATTATAAACAGACACTTCAATTTTATTTATTTGTGTAGAAGTCAGTGACCCAGGGAAATAAGACGGTAGGTATCCCTGAAGTCCCGGTCCCAGAATAGGGCTGCGGTACCTCTTCGCTGTTTGAAGAGGCGACTAAATGCGGCGATACGTGTGGTGGCATGCCGTCGTAAACACTAGACGATGTGGTAGGCCCCATAGCTCACCTGGGCGGAGCCCGAAGGGGCAACACACTCGGAGGCTTCCGGTTGCGTACCTTTGGAGATCCCGGAGTATTCTCCACAGCGCCGAGAACGGCCATCGGGAGGGTTTTTAGTGGGCTAAGAACCCCACATAACCAGGCGTCGCTCCCGGGTACTTTTTGAAGGTTTCCTCCTCGATATAAAAAAAGGTATAGTCGCATACCGTCGTATGCACTTGAATGTGGGAATGAAAACCCACATAATGTCGGGAAGCTCTCACGGCGCCGGATACCTTTCTAAAGTTTCCGCCGTACATCCTGAAAAAAAAAGGTATATACAGATATTAGGGTCTTTACTGAGAGCGGTTACACACTAAGGTTCAATGCCTGAAACATACATATCTTAGCTGTCTGCTAATATTTCAAACCAGAGCATAGTAGCGCTTAACACTGTTGCTATCAGGCAGAAAAAGGCTTGGTGAACCACACAGGACCATACCACAAAGGATTCTACCAGCTTGATCAAACCACAAAGGACTCTACTAGCTATAAACTACATGTCTTGTTGTAGGCGTCTATCTAGCTTAATTTTTCCGTGACCTCATAAAATAGTTACATATATTGAGACCAAAGTTGTAAAAATAAAAAGTTTTCGGATTTATGTGTTATGTAAACAAAGCATTGTAATCAGCAAATCGGTATTTATGATACTACCGAATGGCGATTCGAAAGCCGTCAATTTTAATGGGATCGTCCCCATTTCCCGTTTTCAGTACGCGGAACGTGAATTAGTTCGCTTGTTAATTTGTTTTTATGTTGTATCTGTCGTCGTCTTTAACCCATTATTGTCGCGTTGCTGGGCACGGGTCTCCTCTCAGAGTGAGAGGGATATAGGCCATAGTCCACCGCGCTGGCCAAGTGCGAAATGGTAGACTTCACACACCTTTACGAAGTTATTTTGAAGAACTCTCAGATG
>DWNY01000028.1:0-26594 GCA_018250635.1 Telegonus apastus | reverse complement strand
GACCGGGTGAAGCCCGATGGGGCAACGCGCTCAGAGGACTCCGTTTGTGTTCATGTGGAGATCCCGGAGGCCTCTTCGCAGTGCTGAGGACGGCCAAAGGGGAGGTTTTAGTGCAGTAAAAATTCGACATAACCCACGTCGCTCCCGCGGCGACGGGTACCTTTTGAGGGTTTCCCCCTCGTGAATTAAAAAAGGTATAATACCTATAAGTATAATAAAAAGTGCTTATAATTTAATTATTAATAACTGTCAAAAATATAGGTTGGTTTCATATCGTTTTATGACACAAAAATATCTTAAATCGTATGTTTATAGTCGCAAATTGTCTGCCTTGAATGGACTGAAGAGCTAATGATGAGAAAATCTTCGTTCAAATTATCAAGAACAGAATAACAATAGATACATTATATTAATATTACCCTTTCTCGCTCTTTCTCTACATAAACTTTCACATATGCCTAATCTCATACTCCTCTATCCGCGCAGTATTTGAAATATAGTTCCGCAAATTTTCGCTTCACATATTAATTTACATACATACTTGTATAAGAATAAGAATCCTTAAAAAATTGTAATTTTACCACTCAATTTGAGTAGGTAACACACAATCTTCCTGATTGTGTGTTACATCCTCCCTTCGCATTCGTATAAATCATCGACAACGTTCGATAATTATATCTACTTTTAACGCAAAGAAAGGTTCCATCTGCAAATGTCCCATTATGTCGATACGTTTTTCGTGACTACAGATCTCTCATTTTGTCACACTTCAACACATCAGCAATGTGTTTATTATTATTAACAAGGATGTGTGCATTAACAAGGATGTCCTATCGGTATGTGAGGGGGTTAAGGTTAGGTCACTAATGTGGCCTTAGCTGGTACCGAGGATATTTTGTGCAATAATATATGTGATTGTGGTATAAAATTAATTCAGGTTGTGATGAATCACAGCTACACTTGAATTAACTAAACGTGTGATTCAATGGTTTTTTAAATAATTGAATATGTACGGAAACTGCTGAGGTACCTAGTTTGGAACAATAAATAACTAAGGTGTAGGAAACTGTCTAACGGATTAATTTCTTTCTGATTTATTAGGATGTACCGATGTACATAATTATGAAATGGCAGATTGTGGCATGAAGCAACAGGTAGAAGTACCTATGTACTCTATAAAGCCATGCTCCTATTGTGTATAGGTCAAGACATAACAATGGTTCCCCAGCGAGCAGCGGTATTGTGGTGTGCTCGACAAGTTGCTACGCCAGTCGCAGTGCCAATAGATACACGTCGATATTTGTCGATACTTAGTAGACAAGTAAGTTTACTTGAACCCGGAGAACTAACAATAACTGGAACACTCAGTTTTTTAAAGGTAGTTAAACCATTTGCGGTTCGACTACGGCGGTACCACCGCCACACCTATTTCTGCTTTATAACAGCAGTGTTAAGCGCTGCTGTGTTCTGAAAGGTACGGCACGGGAGATATACTCATTTGAGACGTTCAAACTTAGTCCTGAGGGGCAGCGACGCATCTGTGGCCGATTTCAGGTAGGACTGTGATTTAATCAACCCTAAATGATATCGGGTAATATCTAGTATTACCCCAAGCTAGCCACTGAAGCGTTACTACTCCCGAGGAATAAGTGCGAAGTATGTCTCCCTCACCTAACTCATCAGATCAGAACCCAACACTGAATTATAAGACAGAAATAGATGTGGCAATGGTGCCTGTCCAGTAGAACCACATTGCGTTCTAACACCTTCAAAAATATTCCTCTAATTTTGCTTTATAATTTCATTTTACTATTATTATTTTTCTTTGTTTACAGAGAGCCGTACGTGCACATCCACCGAATTCAGATGCAAGACTGGGCGATGCGTGCCATTGTCATGGCGCTGTGACAGCGAGAAGGACTGCTCAGATGGCTCTGATGAAGAACCTGGCACTTGCAGTAAGTGATACCCAAAACAATTTTAATCATAAAAAAATCGAACGGCGCTTGCCCTCTAAATATTAAAGTACTATAAGCTTAAACACTTCTTTTCGTAATAACAGCCTAAAGTGTACGTAAAATATATTTTATTAAGTTTAAATAGATATCACACTACACGATGTTTTGGTAGAAAAAGAAAAAAAAAAACGCGCTTAAAAGTTAACTGTCTAAAGTCTTCTGTTAATAGGTAATCTTATCAGATCCGAAAACGAAATTAAGAACAACAGATAGGTCCGTTGATATCAGTTACGATCGAATTTGTAGAGAGTATCCGTAAAAGTAAAATAAAAATCACTAAAATTTATTATGCGAGCATTTAAAATTGGTCTCTAAATAAATTAGATAGACTTGATAAAAATAGAAATGAAAAATAGATTCTAAAATTGATCTTATTTACTGCTTAGACACCTACCTAAAATCTTGTTATTTTATCATGCGCTAAATTACGTTTTAGAGATAGGTTTGGTAAAATTTGTTTCTGAGGACAAATTGAAAATGTCCTTTGAAAATTAGCTTTAAAAAGGACCGCAATTTTTGGAAAACCCCAAATTTAAATTGCATAAAAGGTAAAACGTGATTGGTATAATTTCTTTTGTAGGTAAATGTCAACATAAATTTGTAATATCACAGGTTTCATGGAAAACTGTTATTTTCAAAATATTTGTAGATTGTAGATAAGATTTATGTCAAAGATCTTCGAAAGTTCTTAGTAGGAAACAAAAATAAATAAACCAGTTTTGGTACTAATCCAATTGTATGTATTTTTTTAATTTTATGTAGGTATATTTATTTTATTGAGTCAGTAGCTTATCGTGGGTTTTAGCCGCGCGAACCGTGCCGATCTATGTAGTTTCATTTGAAGAAGTGCTGATGCTACTATTACTTTAAAAGTAGAACCATTAATGATCGTATAAGGGAGTTATTCCATTGAAAATTTGTACTTAACAGAAAGTTGGTAAAATAACTTAACTGTAAGTAATGACCCGCATAAGGCTACATATCTGTAATAGCCTAATGATACATTGTAGTTCGGCCAATCGCTTATGGCGTTTTGTTTTATTTTATTTATATGCAAAGATTTAATTAAAATTACCACGCCTAATATGCGTGTTGGTGACCACAGTTGGTCCTATATGGCAACTTTTGTTATTAGGTATCTTAGTACTACTAATTAAAAAATCGGGTATTAAAGGGCATTTAAAAGTAACGAAGATTGTTGTCCATGGACCTGTGTCCAATAAATTGGTACCTACTTTATATGTACCTGCTATCTACACGTAACCTATTAAAATATATATAATTCTTGTCCTTTGTACTATTTTTATAGCATTTTTAAACAACACCATGAAATATCATAGTCTTCTTTGTGGAATAAACTAGTCAACAAGATGCGAAGGGCTTGGTATAATTTGTAGTATGACGAAATGCGCAAAACATTTTTGCTTTAACAAATTTACTTTAGGGTCTAGCTGGCAGATAACATTGTATCCGCTATTGTGTTTAAACATACAGAACAATAAGAAAAACAGAGTGACAAAGGCAGATTCGGGGTTTCCAACCCAAGGGTCCAATTGTATTACACGTAGAGCTCGCAAAAAATTGCAACCATGTCCTTTGTTTATGTGCACGTCAGGCTAGGAGGATATTTTGCGCACCCAAATATTGTTTTAGTAGTGTTATGCTCATTACTTTATATATGTGTTTATAGATAGTACTTTATTTCATTGTATAAGAGAATTTCAGTATAGTATGTTAGTGTACTGACTTAACTTTTTACAAGCTTTTAGTTATAGTTAAGCCTCCACCATTACAGAAAAAATGTGAAAAGTTCTAGGTTAAGTTTATGTAAATTTCACTAAGTGTGCACAGCTTGCAAAATAAAAATATTTAAAATTAAATTTATCTATCTGTTGAAAATGAAAGGACTTGGGACGTTAACTTTTTTTAATAAGTCTGTAAAACTTAAAGATGATAGGTACAAATATACGAGCGTAGGTAAGCAATTTATCCTCCAAAAAATTATTATCTGACGATTTATGGATAAAGTTTAAAGGTAACACGCGTAGGGTACTTTGTCCTAGCGGGGCTTTTGCGGATTAAAATCTTAATTACGCCTCAAAGTTTCTCGGATTAATTTTATAATCTTTGCCCTTTCCTTTGAGTTCTTTCGCTTATGAATTGTAAATTACACTTGTGGTTGAATACCTACATTGATTATGCCTCTGAGAGGCAATTAAGACGAGCGCGGAATTTGTAACGCGGGTAGAAATAAAACAATTTGGGAGCGCGGCGGAGGTATTTAAAATACGTAGATGGGTGCGAATTAAGGGTGCCACCGTTCCCTCTAATTTATTTACTGTTTGGGGTATAATGGAGCGAGTTGTGGGGTGTACGTGATATCTCGTACGTGCCGAGGGATGAGCCGATAAATGCTCGGAATGAAATGAGCCGTGTCTGATACCTTTCGATCTATATGCGTATCCCCTTGTATCCTTTATGAGTGATATTTCGTCTTTCGTGTGATATTCCTTCTTCGTAACGTCGTCGACCCGTTTATTGCTGAACGTAAACTTTTCCAGACGCTTTCACTCGACCCGGTTTAGTATAGGGATGTATAAATTCATATTCCATTTCTACAGCGAAACTTCATGTCATTCACTGTGGAAATAAAATACTGTGTTATGTAGATTAGTTTTAAAAATAGCTCTTATTTATTCAATTACTTTGAATATATTTACTTATAAATAGGTAGGTACATTGTTATTTTAATGGATGCATAAATAAAAGCCATTCTCTAGATACTAACGATAAATAATATGGATATAAAGAAACGAACAAAAGAAAGGGAAATAATGTAGAAAGAAAGATACTTAGGTAGGTTAATAAGTAGGTACCTATTAGTACAGACGTACGACTACTACTAACGAAAAAAATAAATATAAATAGGTTCGTACACTCATCTTTAATACGGGTAGGTAACTACTGCCAGCTTCGAAGTTGTATTTCTACAATCTCGAAATTAATTCACAGTTATCATTGTCGGTTTATATTGGAATGAGCTAGGCCGTGAAATCGAAAATTAGGGCGCTACAGATAGGCAATTAATTGGTTTTCAAATTAGGTTTTTGTGAGCCAGGATCCTCACAACCCCCAAAAAGATTGAACACACGGTAAAAATCTGTTCATTTACGAAGTGGAAGTAGCTAGGGAAATACAATTGTAACTGATTTCGAAATGGAATATTATTTAATGATATTCTGGAAAAAAGTTTCTTGACCGATTTTCATTATTTTGAATGAAACTCTTGCAACGTCGGTACCGTCAGAGACGCAAATAGGATTGTGTTATGAATAAATTCTTAAGTATTTATATTTTGTAGTAGTGTAGCAAAATTACATAAGGTACCCCTATCGTCATGCCCGTTATTAATATTCAAAAATCCACTCAATTGTACCGTCACAATATTTTTGCTTACTAAGAATTGAAATTTCGATTCATATTTTATTGATACGGGCGTTAGTCCTCAGGCGTAGTAAGGGACTTTGTGCCGACCTTAGATTTAAAGAGCCTCAAGTTCAACTTTGGGATGTCCCAATATGATGGGATAGCAGTGACTACTTATCATCAGGTAGACTTCGTACTTATTTGCGAATCAGTTTCAAAAATGGTGGTTCAAAAGTGGAATTATGTCAATTCCAAAAAATACATAGACAACCACCAATAGTTACTTAATCTACCATTCAGTAGCAGGGTGGTTATAAAGACTATCCTAATGAGAAACTTTTGAAAAAGGTAACATATGTATATCAATAGAAAACAGAGATTCCTTAATATCAGGCGGACTGCACACTTAATTTTCACTTCGAATAATATAAAAAAACATGACGTTTTTGTAACTGAACACCGACTTTCTACTGCTTGTTTTCTCACTGTAAGCGAGTTTAAAAAGCTCATTTAAGTGAAGCTTTATGTGTAACACACTTGCTATTTTTACTCACCATTTTATTTCAGACTCGTCTTAGTTACAACCGTTGTTTTTTAATGGCAAGCTAGAGTTACAACTAAGTAAAGATGTTGTTTAAAGGCTCTTTATCGATAGTGTTTTAGTAGGTAGGTGTACAATTGTTAAAAAGGTTAAATCAATTTTTATTTTGATAATGTACGTCCATCGATAATATTAAATTAGATGCATACCTATCTACTATATGATTATTATAAACTATAAGTTTTCTGAAAAAAATATATAAAAAAAATATTTTTTACAACTACTCGTATGACATAGGTATGTTACTTGAAGATGATTTTTAAGTTACAATTAAAGAGCACAAAATATGTTGCTCACGATCAAACATGTTTAATACATTTTCAGTTATCAAATGTGACACTTATATTTTTGGTTATATGTACGTGGATATCCAGGTAACTGTATCTCTGAGGATTAAATCGGTCCTGATATCAAACGTGAGCTGAATTTCTTGTAGAAAGGGTTTATGACAACCGTTGCGGCTCTACATTTCTATTACCTTTAAGTCGACCCGCGGTAATGGTTCCTATGTTTATACGACGCGGACACGCACCGTTCTGTACTATGGCTGTGAAAGTCGTAACTCTTTCGGGATTACGGCCAATGTTGTGGCGCAGCCATATTTGACCATTTTTGGAAAAGATGTGTCGTAAAACAGTCTCTTTATAGGGAAGCTTGCTACGATAGAATGTGGTATGCAACGTAGCATAGCGCTAAATAAATCATATCAATTTTATTTATTCAATTGGCAGCAACCCATTTAATCTCCTGATACTGATTCAGGGTATCTCCCCAGTTGGGACGTCCCACTAACCGGAAGCGTCTAGGCACATAAATTATGATAAATATACGTCCCCGACTACGATATGTACTTATATTTTTCTACATTGAATTTTCGTCGTGTACCTACAATATTTTCAATTATGACAACTATATTGATAAGTTTATATTGAATGTTTAGTTACAGTATAATTTTCTTATAGGAAATAAACATTTTTCTTATTTATTTCCTCTAGTACAGGGCACAATATAATATTTTATCAATAAGATTCATATACATAACGGAATACAATCGTTCAACAGTCTGTTAAGAAACAAATTACATTAATTAGGTATGTATTTCAAATAACATTTTCGCACTTAACGTAAAATACATATTGATAAAAAAAATAATTGTACATATAACGGCACGTTAATTTTAAAAGAATGACGTAAGAATTATAGCTGGGTAGTACCGGACTAAGGGATTCTCAAGCGATTGCATTTCAAAAAAGATTACCCAGTAGACCTCTAGGAGTGCCCAAAATAAATTATTGGGAACCTGCCTTTTTCCTTCTTACGTCAAAGTTTTGATACATATCGGGGCCGAAGTCCGGGAACATGACAGTACATTTACTTATTTAGAGAAACAAGCAACCATAGTTAGAAGTAAATTTTGGGAATTAGTCCTAGTGTATTTAGCGCACTAATTAATTGGTATTTATATCCATCGGCTTAAAATTTTAAATGAAATGCTTACATCAATGCGTATTTTCTTAAGACTAGATATTTCGAAAACAGTGGCTTTTTTATACAATATCATAAGATAAATATCAATTATATCAGACATAATTAAAAAAAATCTAGACTGTTGTTTCATGAATTCAAAGGAATAATTTAAAGAACTTGTTGTGGATTAAGTCAATTTTGCAATGTTTTGTTGTTAAATTGTAACAGTTGGTAATTTTGTTATATTTTATTCATAGATAGTGAAACGTAAATTGAAATAGAATCGACTAACTAACGAGAATACAACAGAACTAAAAAATCAACAGCCTAAATGAGTCAGCCTCTGATGATTGTAACTCCAAAAAACTCGATCCAACTTCAAACAATGGAATTTTTGCACTCTAACGAATACTCGAATACTTTGAGCATTCATTAGACTGCTAACGAATACCCAAAGTATTCGTTAGGAACTTTGAAAGTACACGATGTTAATTATAAATTTTGCACAATAGCTACCTCAAAAAATTTCATTTCAAAGTTAGCCAAAAGTCGATCGAGGGCATTGAACAGAATAGGTAATTTTGTTACAATAGTACTTTTGAAACAACAATACCGTCAATTTTCATGTGTGGGTTTTGCATAATATACATATATCTACTTACGAGGTGTGTAAAAAATAACGAGATATTTCAAACCATATTTTTGCATTTTGGCTGTCATTGTTCGTTAATTTGTTTACAATTTGTTAAAACAATATTTGTGATCAACCGTCTGAAAATTTTGAAGACTTTTTATAAGAAATTGAAAGTAACAATTTAGTTGAGACCCATTAAAAACTTTGATTGATAATTTGATCCCATTCTACATCACATTTAAGCAATAAATCAAATATTTTGTAAACTTGCATAAAACCAAACCTTACTAGAAAAAGCGTGAGTGATAAATAAAATGAGAATTTAAAAATATCCTTTAGGCATAAATTTAGGTTTTATTTGGATGGCCTGTAAATGATAACTGAAAGTTTGTAGGTGACTTCGATTCAATTAAGGTTTTTGCTTAGCGCAACGCACCTGTCCAGAGCACAATTTTGTGTGTACGAGCGGTCACTGTATTCCCGGCTCTTGGCAGTGCGACGACTCGCCCGATTGTGCTGATGGCTCAGATGAGCACCACTGTGGTAAGAGCATGGTCACAGGTCACGGAGCATGGGGACTGATCTATGGAGGAAATGATTCGGGTTCTACATTTAAGGGATTGTTGACCATGAATTAATGATTCATTCATGTTGATCATGATTCTTTTTCGTTATTTCTTTCATTTCTTTTATGTGTCCTTTAGGTTTAGAAACAACATCGGCATATATCTTCATCTATTCAATGAATTATAAATGTTATTGTCCACGCTGAATTTGAACAACGAATATTCAATTGAAGGAGCATAAATCTTTATTTTAAAAGTGAAAATTAACTCCGAAAGTAAAATAAAGCTAGAAAATGTACTTCGAAGGAAGGAAAACCGAAAGCCAATTAAAATTGTGAAACGGGAAATCCTTAAATTCAAAGAATTCATTTAACTACGAAGTTTTGCTGGTACTCAAGGCTAAAATAACGAACTGAATTTCAGTAGCAAAGAAAAAGTTGATTCCTTAAATGCTAAAGCAAATTCCTTAAACGTTAATATTAGTAAGGGTAAAATTTTGCTTTCAATGTAAAAACGAAATTTTAACAGTAGTTACAAAAGTTTCAAATACAAGTATTGATGGAAATTATAAACTGATGGAGTAAATTCCAAAAAGAATAACTTGTTATTTACATAAATAAAGGCTATAATAAGTTGTATTTTTCTACGGGCATAATAAATCATCTACTACTCGTCGTTGTCAAAATATAAACGGAAAAAGTCCAATCAAATCAGTAGGATCATATCAAAAATTATATTAATCGATTTTAAATCTTACTTTATAAGGATCATTTTAATCATTTAGCATCGTATTTAGCATGTGCATGACTTGGGTTGACAGAAATCGAGGCGTGCGGTCCGGAAGAGTTCACTTGTCGCGGGAAGCATGGGGAATGCGTGCCGCTCACCTGGATGTGCGACGACACCCTCGATTGTTCCGACGGGTCCGATGAGAAAGCATGCAGTAAGGGTCACTACATATACATCTTCACCAAATATTTTATCTTTCAAAAGTTCTTCGTTCCATTCAACCCTTAAAGGCATTTTATTTCTTTGGAATGAATGCAGTACAGTAATATCCTAATACAGGTGCACGAAACGTCTATCAACATGTAATTAAATTCATACAATCGAAACATTTTACATTGACATCATTTAACAAATACCCATTGTTTCAATACAAAATTGTAATCTTTGCTCTCGAAATTTGGAAACATTGTATCGTCGATTCATGAATCCATTTTATTATTAATGACGCAATTGGTTTCCGAATTGCCACAATCATCACATACGGTAACGAGGTTTGTATTATATACATTTTTATTATGTTTATTTTAGTACCTATCTACGTTTTAATTAATGAATCGTAAAAAGATAGAACTATAGTGGTATAAGTTTTATTACTATTTTTGAAAAGCACTAATAGATATATTATACCATTTATTAAAAGATAATATTTCAAAATGTTTCGATTCTAATACTTCAAACGCTACTCGTGAATCGTGAAATTTTAGTCTATATTAAACTAGCCAATGTTGTTTGGGCTGAACTGAGCTTCACTGCCATTATGTCTACTGGCTCGACAGTGTTTACTTTCTTGGCCACCGAGATGGAGTCGATGTTTAACTATTCGTCTGCAGCATGAAGGTATCAATCAATCATTGGGGCGCCACCCCCAGCCCTCCGTTTTCTATCAACGCCCCGCTCATCCGTCTATAAATTCTTATCTCCCGCACCGGACCCACCCTGAACCGTGAGTGATGATATTGCGTGAATGCCTCAACATCCTTACATAACCAAAGTGTTCATTTGAATATTTCTGTATTCCATTTTATAAGTAAAGAAACTCCTGAATATTCCGCTGAAGCATTTTATGAAATTGCTTCAATGTCACCACGTCCTTATATTCCTTATAATACAAGGTTTTGTGAAAGCGAAGAAAGAGTTAGTACTTTAACAAAATAGGTATGACATTGTAAAACGCGATGCAATTTCTTATAATTTTATTTCCACTTCAGAGACTTTCAACAAAATGTAACTTGTACTAAAGTTTCGACCTGACACCGTAGTTGCTTAATCTCATTTATATCCAAATTTATTTTATCTCACAACTGTAGAGTTACGTGTCTGGAAAACAAAAAGTAAAAGACTATGATTACAGTTGAATGTGGCAGCTTGTTCTACAAAAGAATTTAATTACGTAGAGGCGCCTGTATTAAAGACTGGAGAGGGTAATTTCTCTAGAGCGGAATGAAATGTGTAAGGTTTAAAGAGATTTGTTAGAATTTAAGTGGATTGATATTAATAACCAACCGTTTTAATAGTGCTCTCCGACAGGATTGCAATCTAGTTCATTTTGTACGTTTTCTCTTTACTTTCCCAGACTACTTTTTTCTACTTCATTACTTGGCCACTTAAAGCATGACTGTGAATTTTTAATAATGTCCGCAATCTTTTAGTGCTTTTCCTAAATTAGTGTTGCTCTTTGTACGCATTTTATATAAATTCCTAGGGCTTTGCATTTTGAAAATTAATTGTTTTAACTTACAGATGAACTTGGAATAAATGCTATTCTCAATTCGAATTTAGTCTTATACATTTAATTACTAAGAATTAATTTAAAGACACATTAAAGTCAATGGTACGCAAATACTACTTAAAACAGGTAGGCTTCTTGAAAGAAACATCTTCTCAGACTAGTCATATGTAATCAATACCTATAGTCAAAATCGATATGTATTTTAGAATCGATATCGATTTATTCTCCTTAAATTAATTTCTATCTTTATCGAAAAAGGTCTATTTACTACAACTTTTACATTTTACATTTTCTGCTACTGTCATATTTATCATTAAAAACTTTACACTTGATATTCAACAAACCTTTATCAAAACAGATGAGACATGTCGCTCGGACGAATTTACTTGCGGAAACGGCAAGTGCATCCAGCAGAGATGGGTGTGCGACGGTGATGATGATTGCGGTGACGGTAGTGACGAGGTGAAGTGTCCAGCGCCGACCTGCCAGCCGCACTCACACTTCTCGTGCTCGGATGGTCACTGTGTTTCCGCGAAGTGGAGGTGCGATGGAGACATCGATTGTCCTGATGGCAGTGATGAAATGGTAAGCAGATATCCATAAGAACTAAACGACAAGTTGTTTGAAGGCATTACCTGCATTCTAAATGCCATGGACATAAATAAAAAGGAGGCCACAAGCACAGAGAAATAAGAGAATAACAATACTAGAAAATATAGAGCACTTGATGCAACAATAGGGAAGTAGGAATGAGTACTTCTACTCTACTCTAGTACTCTAGTACTTAATTTCATTGTCGATATAGAAAAAGCTTAGTAAGAGTCATAGCACACCGTTTTTTAGATGAGAAGAAAAGTATTAGGTGCAGTCTAGATAAATAAGGCTTGTGGCAAAAGATCTTTTATAAAACCCGTATCTTTCTCTTTCTGTTGTCGATTCTGAACTATACAGGCTTTGAACATACTTTGCTTACGAAGTTTTGATCATCTCAAAGATATCATTAAATAACGTAGTGATTATGTACTTACCTAGGTAGGTATTTACAATTATATTGCCAGAATTAATTCCATTTGCTGTATAATCTACTTCCCAACTAATTTGCATACATAATATCACAAATATTAGCCGTTAGGATTATTGCATAAATTCCCGTGGTTATTAACAATCAATTGCTTCTAGTTATGTAAACTGTGTAACACGAGTGCTGTGCAAAGCGGCCCTATTTGTGCAACATTAATTACAGAGCATTTAAGGTACTGGGCTCATGTACTGTAATTAAATATTATTAAATATTTGTTAGCCATAGTTATGGTTGTATTCATTAATACGACAAACAAGCCTTGGAGCACGAACTAATAACCGAAGTAGGTACATAACTTAACTAGTGAGCTGGATATAAGCTTATGTTAAACGTGATTGCATTATTTATACTGATATTTTAAATAGTTTAAGTATAAAATCAATTTACAGCAAAGACAGACAAACAAAAACGGTTTTTTTAAGTTTAGTGCAAATAAAAACAGAAGCTTACATAATGTCAGTAAATAAAATCAAAGACTACCTCCTAATCTTAAACTTCAACAATTTGCATTAACAATAGCAACATGTCATATACATATATCAATATCATCTAAGTTCCTTTACGTCTATTTTTTAGTAACTTGAAATAAAATATACCTACGGTTCAGTGAGAGCTTTTCCGTACTTATCCATTTATAACCGAACAACGCTTAGATTTAATCTGAGCATTTGTTAATTTAAAAAAAATCACCAATACCCACCAATCGTTTCAGGGTTGCGCGATGTCGTCACCGAAGATCCCGTCGCCGTGTATCGCGACCGAATTCGAGTGCCGCGACCGCATGACGTGCGTGCACCGCGCGTGGATGTGCGACGGCGACCGCGACTGTCCGGACGGGGGAGACGAGGCGCCCGACATCTGCCGCGGGAACATCACGTGCAGACTCGACCAGTTCCAGTGCAAGGACCATAGCTGCATCCCTGGCGCGCTGTACTGCAACGGCGAGAAGGACTGCCCGGATGGCAGCGATGAATTCAATTGCAGTAAGTATGAATGTGACTTGTAATACTTATGTCCTCAATCGCTATTGAATTCGAGTGTCGTCTGGTGGCGACAGATTAATTCATAAGCATCGTGCGTAAATATCAAACGATGATCGCACTGCTAGTTCCATCGCAAGGTCCGTAGCTGCATCCCTGTTATCCATTATACATACATCCATAGCTGCATTCGCGGTACTTCAATGACTCAATTGCAATAAGTTTGAATTTGAACAGGTACAATTACTTTGTAAAAAAAGATTTTCGTACGATTGGTAATTAATTCAATCGCAATAAGTTTAAAGACGTTTATAGGTTACTTGGAGTGGATGATTTCAATGCACCGCTGGTCTCTTCCTTAATGGAGGGAATCCGCAGTATACCTACTATAACATAAGGTTGATATTCGTATATTGACATCTACTTTAGCTACTTACGAACTCATGGGATGGAAAAGATTTCTCTTAGAATGTCAAGGCTTAAGTATTATATTAACTCCTATTACCTACTATGATTATTATTGGGTATTGGGTTATATTCATAAGCTGCTGATGGTCTTCACAAAACTTTGAGAACATCATAGAAAATTTTTAGGCTTGTCTGTCTTATAAAGTTTTCTTACTTGTACAAGGTACTTAATAATATTTCTATTTCAATAAACGTTACTATACATTTGATTGCCCAGTTCTTTTCAAAATTTAAACATTCTAAATACACACGTATCCATATAAGCACATACTCACTTGCCTTCATGGTAACAAAGCGACCAAGACTACACTGCAGATAGGTAATAGTATGTCTCCGAAATTGCATACTCTGTACACAGTTTAATAACAAAGTTTCATGGCTTCAAGTTGGAACAATGAAGATAATAACAACACTAGTTCGCAACGACCTAAGTTTTCCTATTATTTAAACAGGTAGGTGTGCACTGTAGGAAATAATCACTTTAACAAAAATAGAATTGTATTGTAGCATTGTTAAATCGTTAATTAGAATATTGTGTAGTATGATTTTAAAAGGAAAATTAAATTATGAAATTCCTGATAGTAAATGATGACGTTGGTAGAATTATTGGTAGCAGTGATACGATGCTTATCAAATTTATGTAGTACTTGCGCTAATTTTGTTAGACCTGACCAAAATAGTATGTACACACTATAAAATTGTACGTAAACTAATATATCATATTTCTATAAAAACGAATTACCTACCTACCTATTTTGGTGATAATGTATACAGCTTAAATATTTACAGCTGTTTCTCTGCAAATGCCTTATCTCCACATTTTAATTAATAATTACACAAAATTTAATGTCTTCAAGTTAGGGCAAGAATATGCTGAAAATAACATAAAAACATACAATAAATAGCACGAAACGACTTAAGTTTTCCTATTATGTAAACAGGTAACCAACCACGCTGTTTTTCATATATAGTTTATAACGCTCCATATAACATAAGTCTTAAGTTATTCAGTATTGATATCAGTCGACGTACCTACTTGTCGCTTCTTGGCGCAGAGCTATTGTTAGTAAGTTGTGCATTGCTCTTATTTTAGGCGTATAGCTTAATAAGTTATATGTATAATCTACTCGTACGTACATATGTCACATCAGTGGAATTAAACTTTAAATTTTAAGTACTTTTGTGTGAAGATAGTGACTATGGATTAGTTTTATATTTCATTTATTATTGTCAACGGTTTCAGAGGAAAGGCTAAAGCTTTAAAATTTAAGTAATATATAAGCGGCCTTTCTCGAAAACAGCTCGAAAACTTACATGTCTGCGATGTTCTTAAAGTTGAGTGGGATTTCTATTTTCAGAGATCACCACCCAACATTGTGACCAAGTGAAGATTATAATAATATAGATATAATAATGATTAGATATTTTTTGGCAAATTGTTTGTTTTATTAGCTTATCGTTATCTTGCAATCATATAGCGCCATTTGGAACTAATCGACGTTTGACGCGAAACGTTGATTAAATTCCAGTTCGTTCATCGTGGATACACGTGTCACAGGCCAGACAGATAGCGTGGGTTTTTAAGGCAGCTAGATTTATTTTTGCGATCAGATTTCATATCTTAAGCCCGTAGGCCTTGATTTGGTTTTGTTATAGTCAAAAAGCCGCCTTATCTTTTACATAAATGGATTTAAGTATCGTTATCGTATTAGGGCTTTGGAATTTCCATATTACATGTAATTAATTTGTAACCCATTCAACTCACCCACATAGATTAGGTATATGCAAATAACTATCTTCACAAACCTACACGAGAACAATACGATGATGAGATATTATTTTAGGCGAAAATTTGGTTGTTACGGTATTTATTTTCAGTTCACCCATCCACCCGCGCCTTAAATTAGCAGCATTCAGTCGGTATCCTCTGCATTTAGGCGGTAAAACTTGGCCTTTTTCAGGTCATCAGTCCACACTGTCAATATACGCCCAGTATTCCTTTTCCGCCAAGCATTCCTTAATTCTTGTCCGTCACCCGAGAACATATCTTTTCAATCGGTTCTTCTTACTCTAGACTGAAGTCGGCAGCCACTTCAGTTATGTAACATTTCTTCGTATACAGAACTCGTCATTAGATTTTCACTTTACAAAATAAATATTTTCTTTACCAATTGAATGATAATTTCGTAACTCATTCGCAGCTCGACCGAAGCCAGTATGTGACAAGAAGACGGAGTTCGACTGCGGTGGTGGGATGTGCATACCACTCTCGAAGGTGTGCGACAAGAAGACCGATTGCCCCAACTTCGAGGACGAGCCCAGGGACCGCTGCGGCGAGGATGAGTGCGCCAAGAACAACGGTGGATGCACGCAGAAGTGTGTCGACACGCCCGTCGGGTATTACTGCGATTGTGAGAAGGGGTATAAGCTCACGGACAACAGGACGTGTGAGGGTAAGTTTTCAATTTTTTTATAGTTTGCAAGTAGGAAACGAGCATGCATGCATTCACCGTAATGGTAAACGGCCACTGCCGTCCATGGAAATATAATCAACCCCAGATAAGGATCAAAATCCTACCTAATTTTGGCCAAAAATGTGATGCTACCCCTGAGGGCTTGGTTTGAACGCCTCGAATAAGAATATCTCCTTTACCACACCTTTCAGCCCAGAACATAGCAGCTCTTAACACTGTTGTTATTAGGCAGAAATAGGTGTGGCGGTATTGCCGCCGGAGACTAACCAAATTGAGTCATTTAGTTAGTTAGAAATATAAGAATCTTCCACACTATTTAGAAAAGAAACGATGAATGCGAAAAAATAAGGACAACATTTAAAAATGCATTTGAAAAACGAAATCATAGTCTATTGTTTGATAAAGACCTCTTTTGAAGTAGTTCGCCGTACTCATTACTGGAACAGTCTTATTGGAAAGCTATACTTGGTATGAAAATCAATAGTAGATATGCACAAACGTGAGATATAACCCACGTCACGAGGTCACGAAAAGTATTGGGACGGTGTTGAGAATAAAATGGGTGCGGTGTTACAGCCGATTTAGAGTCTCTATCACTTACGACCTTGCCATGCACGGATGTAATATTTAAGTAGGATCGCAAATATTTTTATCGTAAGAATAGCTTTTGTCACATTTTCTTTGCGCGAGATAGTCCAGACAAAATTATTTCAGTCTCAATTGCTCTGAGCTGTTTTTGAATAGCATGAGAAGCACTTGTTTCGTGAAAGTTAAAATTGAGAAAAATGTGACAATTAAATAATATAATATTTGTGCTACACATACTTTTGTAAGTTACATTGCCATTTTAGATCGTAGTCTTTGATAATTCGTGTTCAACTCATAATTACATGAAGTAAAGTATTAGATACCTTCTCGTATCCGAAACTAATTTACGTCGGGCGTGTATCGTAGCTAGCAAGCCAACCGGATTAGTTAACAAAGCCTCGCTGAATGCTCGCCAAACCGCAACGGATCAGCCTTTTGAGCCGAATACTGCTGATTGCCGATAAAGCGGACTAGCTAATAATACTTGCACTTAGCCTTTGAGTTATTTTGGGATATCCGTACTTCCGAATCTGTGCACTATACGTTATGTTTACTAACAAAATGATTGGTTATATTCAGCTAAAATACCATTTAATTAATATTAATGTTAGTAACCACTTTTCAGACGTGGACGAATGCGCGGATCCTGGCGCTTGTTCCCAAATGTGCATCAACGAGAAAGGCACATTCAAATGCGAATGCCACTCGGGATACGCTAGGGACCCTCGTGACCGTACCCGCTGCAAGGCAACCGAAGGCCACCCCTCACTCTTATTCGCCAGGCGCTTTGACATCCGCAAGATCAGCTTGGACCATCACGAAATGGTCGCCATCGTGAACGACACTAAATCGGCTACTGCGCTAGACTACGTATTCAGAACTGGCATGATCTTCTGGAGCGATGTCACAGATGAGAAGATTTATAAGTAAGTATTAACAACCGAAGTTTTCCCAGTTGCCCTGTCTGATGTATTTTCAGAGCAATTGAAGTAAATTAATCTCTCACATTTCTTTAAAATTTTCTTGAAGCATTCAAAAGATACATGGTATTGGTAGGATAATAATTTATACCTAACCGACTGCGGCGGTAGATTACGTGTCACTGCTTGTTATGATTGTGGTATTTTAGCTATCGCACCAATAATAGGGCCATCACGTCTTTCTTACTGAGAAGGTAGAAAGATATTTGGGCTAAACTCACTAAGTTAACTAAAATTAACTTTAAAATTAACTAAAGGTACCTAACTAAAATTTATTCTCAGAGCACCAATAGACGAGGGCAGCCAACGCACAGTCGTGATAGGCGACCAGCTGATCACCTCTGATGGGTTGGCGGTGGACTGGATCTACAACCACTTGTACTGGACCGACACCGGCAAGAACCACATCGAGCTGTCAGACCTTCAAGGCAACATGAGGAAGATCCTCATCAGAGATCGATTGGAAGAGCCACGAGCGATCGCTTTGAATCCTTTGGACGGGTAAGATGAGTATATCTTTTAATTTGCTAATTTATTTTTTAACTCTTGGCAGACGCATATTGAACAGAAAATGGGAGGATGACATCGAGAAAATAAAGAGTCGATAACATTTTATTGTATGTTATTTTCTAACCATTGATGCCGCTCATTTTCTTGCCAAAGGTGTGTTGGTGGTTCTGTCCCAGAAATTAGGGTAGGTCTAAATAAAGTATATTAATAAAATTCGTGAAAATGGGATTCATGTCAACACCATCAGTGGCACAATGCTCGAATGTAATGTACAATTACTGTAATGTTTTATAATTACTACATCACTAGTGGTTAACGGGCCTACTTAAGCTTTTGGCAAACAGCTCGGTAATTATTGAGTGGCTTATGCTTATATAGGTAGACGCGTAAATAATGAACTGGTGACAGATTTTTCAGATAAAATCAAACGTTTTCCGTTCGTTGGTCATACAACCAACACATTGGACCGTCCAACCGGCAATTAAGCAATTATTCGTATTGTTTGCAACTAAAGCTTTGCGACAGTAACCAATGGCTAATCGGCATTAAGGGTCAATCGGAGTCGTGAACGAAGTCTTTAGAGTAGTTTAAAGTACTTTAAATTTTTCAGGTAACCTTCAATATAAGTAAGAAAAACTTAATTACTATGACTGTTCAATAAATCATAATAATATGATTATATTATGGATATTAACTAAATTGATGGATATTACGATAAGCTTTGATTTAAATTTAAATCATGATGATTATGTCAAGATTATATGATAAAGGAATTATTACGTATTATAAAACAATAACCGATTTTAAATATTATATTGAACGATTATTATCAAAACACTTGGGTGTTTGCTCTTATCACTTGACACATCTCATATTATTGTAATAATTGCAACTTTGATTAACAAATATAAAATTAAAATGTAAGTAGGTATAGAACAAAAATAAACATTTCAAATTATTTCAGAAATGAAACACACTTAGGCGGGTATACTTTGAAATTGCTTTCTAATACAACAACAACAACAACAACAACACGATTCATGGCAACATTTTCATATCTTATTAATCTTATTTCATTGTTTTTTAGTTTTAAAAAATATGTAAGCATGATTTTAAATAGTACGTGCTATTCAATCAGAATGTTTCTCTGGTAACTTTTATTTTCAAAGAGAAATTAGCGTGCGCGTCACTAATAGGCGTGAAAACCGATGGCGGTGTTCATTTTATAGAAACGATATAATTATTACCTATTTATAAACATCGAGATACTATGTACTAAAGGAGCTACTTCAAACATAAATCGTGTTATTTTCGTAACTTATAACTTAAAGCCGCTAAAGCGCTGAATAAGATTGTACCGTCTAACGTATCCTTCATAACTGCAATGCTTGATTTGCTGCAAAGGGGTATGTTTGTTATTCGCATAGACTATGAATAGTGCGGTACTGTTGCCGCACTTGAATGGGACACAACAGTTGTATGCAGTTTCCTCTCTAGTACTTTAGTACATATCTCATAATAATAATTAGTAGTATCACAATGTTTATAGACACCAAAGAAAGTATTTTTTATTAATACCTACAACTATTTTCCTAACAGTTGGATGTATTGGACGGATTGGGGCCAATCGCCGAAGATCGAGCGCGCGGGGATGGACGGATCGCATCGGGAGATTATCGTCAGCTTCGATGTGAAATGGCCCAACGGTTTAACCCTAGACTTGGTCAGGAAGCGGGTATACTGGGTAAGATATTATTTCTAGTCACGTCTTGTAGACTTTTTAATTAGCCACATCCTAGGAAACTAGAAATAAGTAAACGAACAGACTATCATATATGAAAATAATATTTAGTTACTAGCTGACCAGGCGATCGTTTATCTGCCATTTTTCTTTAGAAGACGCCGATGTGCCATTTGTAGGTAAAGAGAATTCGACGTAAGAAAAGTTACTTCTGACTTTAAATTATAATTACTTTTGAAAGACAAAATCGATTAAATATAGCCTAAATGTTAAGTTAATATTCGTACTATGAATATATCTGCATTTCCATGAATTCAATCCCGTTGTTTTGGCGGTAAGTAATTTTAAACACACAGACAGGGAGCGCTAGTTACATTCTTATTGTATATACAGATTATTAACGATACCTGTAACGCAGAAGTTACCATACCACTCTGATATGCAGAGGATCTCCAGACAAGTAAATATTTAAATATGTAATAGATATTTGAAGCTAAGCTGAGTATTTCGTGAATTTACCCACAAGTTGTGAAAGTCAACCAAGTTCAGAATTAATACCAGGCCATCATATATTTCAGGAGCCGCTTCCTCTAGTGCGGGCCTCCTCGCGATGCTATGCGCCGTGCGACACGGTGTCCTGGCTGTCCAGGAAGGTCAGGCAACTGAGTGACCAGCTACATACTACGCAGGTTGCACTCAAGAAGATCATGGATAACCCTATACTGAAGGGAGAAGGTTAGTATGTCCTGGGTAATAAACAATTTATTCCAGCCTTATTGATTAGTAATAGGGACGCTTTTATACCATTTGTGACCTTATAACGAATTTGAATTTTAAAAGGCATATAGGCTATATAAAATCGCTTTTACGGTGATTAATGCATAGAGTTATTATACATAATGTAGAGAGCCATAGGCAGGCCTTTATGTGCGATTGTCAAAGAAATAATAAGAGAGAAAAGATGATGGATCTATACTTATCTTTGTCTTACATAGATAGACAAATAGGTAATCGCATTTACTTTCTCTTTTTTTTCCGATGGACACATTTTACGCTGGCATTAATGTGGTCACACATATCTATTTGACTAGGACGAGAATAAAATCCATACATACAAAGGAATCCATAAAAACAATCGAATTGAGAACCTCTTCCATTTTTCAAGTCGTTCAAAGATTTGTATAGAGCGTGAAGAGCACGTGGTAATATTACAGAAGGTGACCGTTTTGCAGAAGGAACGTTCACGTACCGAGTGCTGGACGCCACCGCGCCGCTGCAGGACGGCTACTGCCGCTGTGAGCGGGGACCGAGGGTATGTTATACATTTATTTATATACAGGGTGATTTTTTCTAGTATGCGTGGATAACAAAATCTGAAATTTAAAAGAATATAGAAAAGTGATTTCGATAAAAAATGAAACTGCATAGTTAGATTCAACAATCTATTTCCTCAGCCGGGAATCGAACGAGTTCATTTTGAAAAACAATTATACTCTATATTATTGCACCATTCGATAGTGTTACTTATATGGATCAAATTCTGGAAAGTAACCAGATTTTATTTTTTTCTATACATTGTCTTACTAAGGCATAACTAACAATTTCTTCGATATTTTGTCGATCGATTTAGAAACATTCAACCCGAGATAAGATCAAGAGTCTTATCTGAGGTTGGCCACAAATGCGTTGCCACCTTAAGGACTTAAATGAAACGCCTCGAATAAGTACATCTTCGTTACCACACCCTTAAGACCAGAACACAACAGCGCTTAACACAGCTGTTATTAGGCACGGATAGCCAGATAGTACGCCAGCTTTGACGCTGCAGTCGAACAACAATGGGTGCTACCACCTTAAGCTTATCTAAGTGATACTATCATATACACTTCGTATTTACCACATGACTCAAATGTGTTTACGTGCAAAACTAACGCAGGTACCACCGACGTGTGGTCACTTTTTTCTTTCTTTTTTCTTATAGTAAGTAAGAAAGGAATTGTGAAAGCATGCAGTCCAATTGATGTTAACACCACTGCCGCCCATGGACATCTATAATCAACACCCGATAATATTAAAATCCTGCTTGAGGTCGACCACAGATTACTAACCCTGAGAAATGTGTCCCGTACTACAAACTTCAAAACAGAATACAAGAACGCTTAACTTAACTACGCAGGAATAGGTGGTGATCACTTCAAGAGTGGAAGCACGAAAAATACTACTACATATACATAATGTAATATTATATAATATCGGGAAATATCGTCTATCCTTCCTGCCGATAAGAGTAACTAAAATTCCTTTCAATTGTCAGGGTCCGCCTGGGGCGCCGGGGATGGAAGGGCCTAAGGGCGACACGGGGCCGCGCGGACCGAGAGGCGCGCGAGGTCCCAAGGGCTCGTTGGACCTGATGCTGCTCCTACTAGCTGATATTAGACACGATATTCATAACTTAGAAGCGAGAGTGTACAAAGATGGTGAACGGTGAGTCAATGTTTATTTTTATTCTTATATAATTATTAAACTTTATTTAGATTAAGCTACTATTTATAATTTATTTAGATCAACCTACTAGGGCCCATAGAAAACTAATACACAAATATAAATAACCAATATCGCAAATTAATGTATAAAAAAACATTAAATTATATAAAAACTAAAAATTATGGATGTGTTGCCCCTTCTAGAGACCTATAATGATCGCCGCATAAGTAACTAAGTCATTTACCCATACACCGAAACGCAATCTTTCGAAGCTGTTAGATAATAACGTATCATCTAAAGAAAGTTTTAAACAGCTCATTAAACAAACGCTATGCAAAAAACATGTTAAACAAAACAAGTTAATATTTTACTGATAAACTGTATGGTTTAATGTATCTCTAGCTCCACATGTTCAAGTGTAAGTTGACTTTGAAATGAACTATTTTTAAAAGATGTGTGGTACGGAGTTTCTTTCACCGCTTCTTCTCCATAACGAAACACCTTACGAAGTGCTGCTTGATTTTATTGACGTTCAAAAAAATTCTTTAAAGGATGTACTTTGAATAAAATATTTTTGATTTTGATTGATTGATTAAAATAAAATTTCAGTCCAGAGCGTTTCAACCTACAAAAGGCATGGCGGCGACAGCAAAAACAGGAACAACTGGAGAAAGAGAGCAAAACAGAACAAGAACTGGAGGCCTACACCGCCCCCTCCATAGTGGGGGATGACGGGCCAGTCGACATATCCCCAAACGGTTAGTTAACGAGATAACAGAATTGCCTTATTTGTATTGTCATATAATAAGGCGACTTATACTCGACGTTTCTAAATTGAGGAAGACGGAAAATTTTATAAGTAACCTAACCTAAACATTTAAATTGCTATATAAATTGAATCTCTCTGTTATTATGTCTTCTTTGTCAGTTAATAACTTTGAAATTAGTAGATTAATGTTACGATGTGCAATATTGATCACCAAAGGCTGTAATGGAATAATGCACTATAACAGTTATAGTCAAGGGTTTCTTTAATGTTTTCCTAAATTCTATTAGTTAAGTTATATTGATATAGCAAATGTTATTAATTATTTAAACGTCTGCTTGCCTGAAATTGAACCCGGAACCCTCTGTAATCTCCATATCTCGGTTCGACTCCGACGGCACTACCACCATACCTATTTCTGCGGTATAACAGCAGTTATAAGAGAGACATACCTACTTATTCGAGGCGTTCCAACCTATTCCAGGGGTAGCAACGCATCTGTGGCCTGTGTGTCATCTGGGATTGAGCAATATCCATGGGCAGCAGTGGCCACTTACCAGGCGGGCTGCATGCTCTTTGCTAACCATGGGCGGCAGTGGCCACTTACTACTTATTTCCATAACACAATCCGCGCAGGTGAAACCGGCGCGATCACCAGGGCCGCAGAAACGACGACGGACTGGTCGCTGGTGAAGGGCGAGAGCGAGTCCGCGGAGATGGGCGACATGGACGACAAGCTGCGCCAGTTCCGGCAGCTGGCCGCCGCAAGGGACGACGACGCGCTCGACACGGACTACGACTACAACTTGTACTAGGATTACATGAGTGCGGTGGATGTTGTGTTTTATTTACGACTAGCTGACCAGGCGAACGATGTTCTGCCATTTGGTATTAGAAGCTTGCCTGAGAGTCAGTGATGTTTGTACCTACAATAACGCCATCTAGTCCACTACGATAGAACTATTGTGTTCACGTACGAATGTAATTCGACGTAAGAGACGTTACTTCTGATTTTAAATTGTAGGAACTTTTAATAGAGTGGATAGATTTTAATGTTGTATAATATAGTAGTTTTGGTGCTAACTTATTTTAATCACACGGACAGCGACCACTAGTTACATTCTTATTATATATATAGACTAGCTTTACAGAAGTAAAAAGCATACATGAATATGCGTAATAGCAACTGACATTAGCGCCCGCGACGGCGGCCGCATACGCGTGGAGTTAATGCTTTTTTCAAAAATAGTCTAAAATAGTCTAAGTTACGCCTTAGATCTTCAGTTATCTTCCTGTGAAAGTCCCGTCAACATCGGTCAAGCCATTCAGAAGATTACCTCAGCCATACAAACAGAAAAACAGACCGACTGACAGACAGACAAAAAAATTATAATTGTATTTTTGTTATAAGTACCGTGTATACTTTCATATGCATGTAGTTAAAAATTGTTATTTTGCGATACAAACAGACACTTCAATTTTATTTATTTATAGATAAGAGCTTCCTTAGGCGATATTTATTAAAATCTAAACTTAGATAAATGTAATACTATAAGGTTCTTTAGACGTCACTATTATAACGTAAAAAAAGTAGTGCGTCCATTCCTGATACAGAGATAATGCATGTACTGATATATCTAAAAAGAATCAATGCAAAAATGTAAAATCAAGTCTAGATAAGAACAGGTGCATGTACCATAAAGATGTGTTATAAAATTGCATTCCTCAGATCTCTTTATGTCAAAAAAAAAACAAATTGCTTTAAAATCATACATCTCCTATAACTAAACTACCTTCTTTTGATTATAAAAATGAGTATCAATGTGCAGAAGCCCAAGAAGTGAAACTACACAAAACAATATATACTATAAAATATATACAAAATGGTTGGTAAATATGGTATTGTATCAATCAGTAACGATTATAACTTGTAGTGTAGTGTGCTCCCACGACGCGCGACGAAGTTTCACTTCAATAAAAAGTCATCATAGAATTACATATATATAATTACATAATAATATAGTGTCTATCCATACAATAACAATAGCTTAGCTGGGCACCGAGGGCTGATACTGGGCGGCGAACCGCTTGAACTCGTTCGCCTTAGCGTTGTACTCCTTGGTGAAGGGGTGCTCCGGGTGGCTGTCCAGGAGCTGGGCTATGTAGCGGGATGACACCTGGAAGGTTATGAAAACTTTACATTAGAAACACCTTATTTGTAAGTAGGATATCTTTTAGAATGACGTTGAGCGTAGTTATAGATGCTTTGTGCAAGGTGTTAAAGCGACTACGGTTCGACCTTCCCATCACAGCTACACCTATTTCTAGGGTTTTTTATGTTATTGAAGTAGCAAACGAGCATGCAGCCCACCTGATGATAAGTGTTCACTGCCGCCCATGGACATCTGTAATTGACCCCAGATAAGATCACAGTCCTATCTAAGGTCGGACTTAGACGCGTTACTACCCTTGAGGACTAAATTGGACAGCGTCGGATAAGTATGTCTCATTTACCACCCCCTTCAGAGCAGAAAAATGCAGCGCTCAACACTGCTGTTAGAAAACAGAAATAGGTATTCGTTATATAACTGAAATAATTAATTTTTCTAATTGTTTTATCGGCACTTTTGGTGTCCCACTCCATGACTACATGAGTTACACCATAGCGCTGATTTTCCGTGGGTCCATATCTGAGTTAGTCAGGGAGCGTTCAGTGATATGTGAGTTTGATCGCTTCCAAAAACCAGATAAATCAATCCCTGACGTTAATTGCATGTCACGAAGCCTTTAACCTAAAGGAACCGCCGGACGTGTAAACACCTCGTTCAGTAACAAAAACTGAAGATAAATATCGCCGATAAAACTTTTCTAGATCGATTATGTATATATTATTTATCAGTCCTATAAAACAGAGAATAAAAACCGAATACTGGAGCTATTATGCTTTTATGAATATTATATGCTATTAAAAAAATATGAGATTTACATACGACATATTTTTGTTTCGAAATATAACATAATCTGAAATATTTATGGATATTAGAGGTAAATTAGCTTCTACTATGGAAACATAATAAATGTATCTAAGGCAGAATTTAAATTCGTCGTATTTAATTATACTAGTAGACCCGTTACAATGGTCGAAATTCGACCATAATTAAATCATACAAACACTAAACTTATACATCGAAATAAAAAATAAGCTTGTATATGTATTTTTACCTGATTTTTGCTTGTATATGCATAAGAAAACAGTCATTATAGGGAAAATGAGGTTCAACTTGTTAAGCTG
>DWNY01000027.1:0-26679 GCA_018250635.1 Telegonus apastus | reverse complement strand
GTCTAATAACCTAAGACAAAATAATTTATTTTAGCTTTTTGATAATTTAGTTATGTGGGTAATACAAAAACCTCATCATGTCTAAGAAAAGTTGCGTAGTGTACAGCCATTTAGAATTACATACAATCTATGTACATCCAAAACACCTTCACATAATATCTAAACTGCAAAAGCCAGCAATATTTTCAATGCCTTGAAAACTGTAGATCACGTAAACCGATGCCCATCGAAGGCAGTGAAATATCAAATAAAGCCAAACAAGAGCAGACGGATCGCGATATAAATCCGATGCGATACTAAAAAAGGATTCTATTTTTCTAGACTAAACGCGAATAAAAACGCAAACATCGAAAAGGGAAACCGTTGGAGGGAACGCTAACTCCCGTATGAATTCGTAGAAATGAATAAAAAATACCTTCCACAAAGGGCGTACGGGTCAAAAGCGAGATACCTCCGAGTGTAATAAAGTCTCTTTGCAGATCCCGGGAACGTTTCAAATTAAAAAGTAATGTGGTTTTCGTCAATTGCAAAGTAGGCTGTTCTCGCATTGTTGAGCGCACGGCTCGTAATGTGAGATATCTAAATGACAATGTGGGTCATGAAAACCAAGGATAATATTTAAAAAATGTTCGTTCTTTTTTAACGAGGCTTTTCGTCTTTCAAATGGTGACGTTTGTGTTGTACCGATTTTAGAAGTAACAAGAATTAAAAAGAATTAACAAGAAACAAATAACACGTAAAACAGATGAATGACCCTTTCGATATGTTTAAAAGCAAAGAACTGATTGTTATCACAATTACTGCAATTATATATACGTAAATAAATCCGAATACAGAATTAGTTCTTATTCTTATAGAAGATACAAAATGTGAAAAGAAATTCGAAAAGTAAAAACTGAAACCGAGCAACAGTATTTTATTTTATTACAAGTGCAAGCATGTTACGGCTTCACACAAACTATGTATAAAAATTCTCTCAGATGTTACAGAAATTTAATATAAAATAAGCAGAGATTGAGATAGCACAGCACATTTATATATTAGATAGTAAAAGAAATGAAGACAGAAACCGGTATCAAAAAACAACAAGATGTCCCTAAAATGGTTAACTGTACACAGAAAAAAAATAATATTAATTAATTTATCGTTCTAAGATAATTTAGTTGTAATAATAGTGATCATACTTATGCAATTAATCATTTTATTTCAGTTGAAAAATAGTACCGTAAAAATTGTCATAATCTTATTTACATAGGGTTATCGCAAGAAGGTAATTTCATTTTCAAGTAGAAACAACTTTACTGTAACACAAAAAAAAAATCATGACAAAAAAAGCATTTTATGTTCCTTCACCTTAATCCTTATAAAGTTGAAAAAGTACCGAATAAAAAACTAGAACAATCCCGGTATACCCACGTACATAAACTTTATTGTATTCACAAACTCTTATATGAAATAAATCATACTACTGGTATAAGCAATGTTTTTCAATGAAGCCTCGACGCAAGAACCCAGTAAATCCCTATGAGTATCCCGGGAAATTCTCACTCAAATATCTGAGAAATGTTGGTAGGAGCGATACGGTCATCGTAAAATAAGGAATCGATGCGATGTCGATAACAAACTTCAAACGTAATGTACTCCAAATGTTGAACGGAAGGTTTATATCCATTACATGTTTTCTTTATAACCTGGAACCAACAAAGGTTCTTTTAAGACGTGTATTTGTCGATTTAGGGAGTTTTACTAGATAGCAACTGGTTTCTATAAAAAAAAAGTAAAAGCCATCTTGCTGTGCAACATACGATTTTTTTTAAGTTAATACGTAAATACACATAAGGGCTTCAGTGTATTTATGTTTATTTACAGTTGTATTGTATATTGTGACATTTTACCTATCAGGATGTTATTATAAAATATAATTAATTTCATTGCCACGTAAGATTTTTATTACCAAGATATCAATCAGCAAACATATGTATTATCACTGATAACAGAAAAACGCCTCATATAAGTATGTTCTACTCTACTGTACTACCGTCCGATGATCTTGAATTCAAAGCCAGCCTAATTTAAATTATGTTTAAATTATTTTCATTTTAAATCAACGTCATCATCATTATCATCTACATATACTGTTAACATAATTATCGTCATAAATCATTGTCGTCCAATACAGCTTGAATTCTAAATTTATATTACATTTCAAACAAAACACCGTAATAAACATGTTTGATCTTTTGGGAACACGACGAAAACGTACAAGGGCATATTTATAATTCCCCTCTTTTTCCGTCAACATAAATTGAAAAGACAACGTTACCCTCATAAACAGGCCATGAGTAAGCGTAGTCTGAAAACTAGTTACCCTTACACGACGGCGAGATAGTCTTAACTTCCACAATTTGTTATATTATCTCGAAGCCACTTCACGGGTTTAATAAAGAAGTGAATTATGTGTAAGTGCATCACTAAAACAAATAAGGAGCTGCCAAGTGGCACGTTTTACGTCGCGAGATACGCTCCCGAACTAACTTTAACATTTTTCACCGGTTCAAAAGTTAGAAAATAAAAACTGGGTCCAACTCGTCCAATTAGAAAAATATTGCTGAGTCGTTAACAACGTCGGTAAGAACGAATTGGTACCGCGGGGTCCGGAATCCTGCCAAATTTCTGTTTGCTTTGCATTGTAGATTGTTTTACGAGCGGATTTACGCGAACACTTATTCATTTTTTATTGAATTTCAATATGGAACGGCGATAAAATTTCTGTAATCATACGGAAATCCAAGTTGTATTTTACGGCTTCAGTTTAAGCTATTCGTCATTATTACGTTCCAATTAGTCCGTTCATACAATTTTATGTGATGGAAGTAGGAAACACACTTTTTATATCCGGGGGAAATCTTCTCTCCGGACCTTGTGGGGGAAAGATCGGGTTATGTGAGATTCCACTAAAACCCCCTACCTACTTGGCCTTACTACGCATACTTGGGTAACGCTGGGATCTCGTAACGAACGCAACAGTGGAAAACAACACACCACCACAAAAACAGTGGGAAACACACGGGCAATTAATCTATTAGTACTCGTATATACTCCCCGCAGCGTATTTATTAATCACATATTTGAATGGATCATTCAAAAAAGGATTTGCTATGCTTTCGTGCGAAAAAACTTGTGCAAATGAACAATAGTAAGCGGTAAATAATGAAATATTTATTAATCGAGTGAATTGCGTATCTTATTTAAAATTATTGCATTACTTTCAATTTTAGCTTCACATGGTTAAAGGAACTTAAGATTTTAATATTTTTAGTACTTATTACTCTGTAAGATCTGTTCCTATACAATAAGTATATTAACGATATAATGAGTATGAAACATTTATGGAATTCCATATATGTTTTCTTCTATAATAGGATTGCAATATTTTACATCAGCATCTCATCTCAACATTTCGTCGTTAATTTTAAAATACACAAAGTCATTTTTAACTACCGAATGTTTGAAAAGGAAGAACTGAGTAAGTTTCAAACAAAGCGAGAACAGCGATTCGGTAGTGTTGTAAGCTGGTCATTGAATAATAGCGAAAATGCTCAAACATTTTCATTTTTGCTACAACCCTCATTCATAGGGTTGCCTGCATGTAGCGTAAACCTATTGAGCTACCTGAAGAGCAATTTATTCCCGGCATTACTCTTCAACAATATCAAGTGCCCAAGAACCTTAGTAACACGTTCCACCATAATCTGTTAAACGAGAAGAATAAAAAATTCTCGGTAATAAATAAGTAAGCAATAGTTCTTTTTCAAAAATTAATGTAGCCTAAGTTACGCCTTCGACCTTCAGCTATCTTCTAGTGAAAGTCCCGTCAAAATCGGTCCAGCCGTTTAAAAGATTACTTCAGCCAAACAGACCCACAGTCAATTTTTTTAATCGTATTTTTTTTATATGTACCGTGTATACATTCTTATGCATATAGTAAAAAATGATATTTTGAGATTACAAACAGACACTTCAATTTTATTTATTTGTATAGATGTCTTGTTAGTTTATACGTAAAACAATTCTTGCACCTGAATTTAAACCAGTCATCCGATTGAACTGATCTTTTGTTAGCTTAGTGACGTCTACCTAAATCCAATATGGCAGACGCTCAAAGATGAAGGGCCTATCAATTTTTTGAACCCTCATTATATGGATATTGAACAAAAGGGTTTTCCAAGAAGAATATGAAATAGTCAAAGACGTTACTGAAACTTGTAACTTTTTAAATATAAACTTATACGAATTATATAAGCATTAATTAGTCAATTACTTACATTAGTTTCGACTTCAAATAAAATAAAGCAATTATTATTAATGCTTTAAAGGAATAATAATTTCATATACCTAATTATTACCATTTTTAGAAGACAATTGTCAAAGAAATAAAAAAACCAAACCAAGCACAAAGTTATGTACAAATGTGTTCCATGATAACTAGTAAGTTCTAAACAAATAAGATACCCTATCAATATGATTTTGATAAACGTTTGTCAATACATAAAATACGTATGATTAGGGAGTATTGATAAATAAGTTTTTACGTACACAGAAGTAAATATTATCTAATAATACACATAACTTCATACACGGTAACGCTAAACCAAACCCTCCATACAAGATCAAGTACTGGAAACTTTATCAATGATCTTTGTAAAGATTTCACCCTTGGTATTAAGTAGAGCACCACAGCCTTCTTCAAACAGAAATAATGGGGAAAGATAACGACATAGCTGGCCCATTACGCAATTGGGTAAGCGAGGATTCCTTTCTTTTGTCCGAGTTTATCTCGTTCTGAAATATGATCTGCGGACGGCCCTGATTGTCGCAGGCCCATTCAATTTCGGGAAAAACTCGGGCCTTCATTAAATAATGGATCGATATACTACCACCGGTTCATTGTTGCAATTCGAATTGCCGGCGTTAGTGCCCGATTATCGAAGGAATTGTGACAAATGTTTCTATGGAACTTTTTCGCAATAGCCTCTGGAATTGTTCTTTTTAGCCGACTCCGTCGATCGAGGGCAGTGTTTTTTGAGCGTATGTACGTATATATCTCTATTTCTTTGGAACGCTCTGCAGTCGAAACGGCTTTATGGATTCTAAAATACGAGGTTACGTTAACATAGTCAGTAACAAACAAACATTACTTAAAATAATATCAAAAGTTAGAGAAAACATCAAAGCACCTACTAGTTTTTACATTTTAGTAAATTTTTAGGCAGTCGAGTTTAGTCTGCGCGTACGAAATCGCGGGTAACATTAAGTTAAAAATAATATTACACAATGTTTGATAGCAAATAATAATTTATATTACAATCGAAGCCACGAGCAATCTGAATCTCCCACTCGTATTGTTTCGTCTGACATTTGCCCAAGTTTTACGTATTAAACTGTTACGTCTATAATATAATTGTTTGCTCAAAGCGATTAATTCCAAGTCATGTGCGAGTGTGTTACAACTTTTGTGTAAACAAGGAGAACATACGAACAAGATACGAAGTTCTTAATTCAAATTTATAGGTTCTCAGACTTGGAAAGTTTCTGGGTCGCTTTAATATGTATGGAATAGATCAGGCTCAGAGATTGGGTTTATTTTTACTGTATCCAATTAAGAAATCGTTTGTAGTATTTTTGTAGATCAATTGGCATTATGTCAAAGGTCAGTCAACCAGTCCGTTTCGTGATACTAATACAAAATGGAAATATTCGAAGCTGGAGCAGAAAAGAATTTTCTAGGAATATGTGTTATTCTTAGGCCTTATTTATACTGAATCATACTTGTCAATATAATATTATTATTATATAGCCATGGCCCGTGTCTGCTCTGCTCGGTAGTTTATAGGTTTTTATAGTTTGGAAGTAGCAAACGAGCATGCACGTCATCTGAAGGAAAGTGGCCACTGCCACCCTTGGACATCTGTAATCAACCCCAGATAACATCAGAGTCCTAGCTGAGGTTGAACACGCATGCTTTGCTACCCCTAAGGACTCGAATAAATATGTCTCCTTTACCGCACCCTTCCGGCAAAAATTGGTGTGACGGTAGTACCCCCGTGGTGGACTCACTAAGGACTCTACCACCACGAAAACGGTGGAGTTACGGGTGGTATAAATACCTACACAACACAAAGATAATTCAGCACACATTGATAACCAACAGATGTGGTCGACAATAAAGATTTTAGTTCAGCGTAGATCAGCGCTCAATTCAAGAAGTCGTAGAATCACAAATATTTGTTTGTTACAAGAGAAATAATTATTTTCCTATTTTATCCGGAAAAAATCCTATCACAATTTCTCAGAACTGAAACTCCGGTCACTGTCATGATATGTAACAAGTTACTTATTAACTTATATTGTAGAAATAATAGGACGTCACAATTTTTTCACATTAAGTAAGCTTACAATTTTATACTAATTATTCCAGAAAGTATGACATCGATGTCCGCATTTCATTATTCCTTGATCTCCCGATATTGTTTAATAGATAACACATATCGGTGCCAAAATTGGCAATAACAGGAAAGTGCGAGAATTCTTGATACCAGCTGAGAAGGGAGGGGTACAGATGAAATTCCTCTCAAACTATGCGCAGTTCGGCCTAATTGCAATTCCTATTCCCACCAGGCTATTGCAGTAAGATCTGACTGGGGAAAGATAAAACAATATTAATATTGGTAGCTCCGGTAAACCGATATTGCGGTTCGATTGTATATTATTAGACGGTAACAAGAATTTAGGTTATAACTTGTAAAAGTTATGTTATGTTATTTAACTCATACATATACCTTTTTGAGGGTCAAAAATGTATATACGCCTCTTAATTGCTTCTATTTTAACCGGTTATGTCCGAAATCCAATAAATTTCTTAACTGCTTGTAAAGCCCATATTATTTTGTTTTAATATTTAACTCATTATTGTAGCTCTACCTTATCTCGGGGTAACGAAGGTAAGGCAAGGGTAACGAAGAAAATATAATTTTGATGTATATTTCAAAATAGTAAAAAATATATTTTTGTCTATATATACGGGTATAACCTTACCAATTAGTTGAAATTTCAATATTCAAATTTGGAATACCACAAATAGGTAGATTAAAAGGTTATTTCATTTTAGAATAGAATCCATATTCGGAAGCTGAGTAATAATTTTCAGCATATCCGGCATTTGGCGATAATACCCGGGTAAAGTCAGGAATAATGATTTACTTTAAATTCAAGAGACAAGTTTATAAGCTTCCGACGTTATTTAATTATCACATTTCTTAATAATACCCGGATGAAGACAGGAAGTATTGTTTTATACTTACAGAGATAAAGAATTACATCTCCTACTTTATTAATTGCAAAAAAAAATTAAGTAACTTCAATGAAATGAATTGAAATTTTCTTAAAATATATTGTAAGTTTCTATTCTATTTTGGGACGGAACCCATAGTCGGAAGGTGAGCGATAATTTTCATCGTATCCGGCGTTCGCGATAACACCCGGGTAAAGACGGATATAACAAAAGCGACTAGGTACGTTTGTTTTCCGTTAATTGTAACGTTATAACAATAGTATAACGTTATAACAATAGTATAACGTTATAACAATAGTATAACGTTATAACAATAGTATAGCCTATAAATAATCGTTGATTGCCTATTTATTGTTACAAGTGTGTTAGGATTTACAAGTTTGTTATTTTTGGAAAACTTTTTTTTGTGTTTTATACGAAGCCATATTACCAAGTCAATCAATTTTAAGACCTTAGTATATATTTAGTTAATTTTACTTTTCATTACGATTATATTATACTGTTAAAATGATTAAATAATGCATAAATCAAACCCAAATGAGTGTTTACAACACAAAAGATACCATATTTTACGGAGAAAATCTTTCAAATTTGTTTTATTTAGTTACAAATCCATACTGCATACTAGTTTCGTGCTTTGGAAAAAAACTTTGAGATGTTACTTCTGATCGTTATCCTTCAATTTAACACTGCACGTTATAGGTTACTCTATAATTAGGCGCGCTGTGTTATCAGCGTGCTTGATATTATCTGATATTCACTAAAATCCCTCGCATTGCAACGCTATCATGTAGTTTTTTTATAAAATAAGTGTAACAAGCGCCTCGGATAAGTATGTCTTCCTTACGACACCCTTCAAACTAGAATAAAGCATTGCTTTACACCTTTACTACTAGGCAGAAATGGATGTGGCGATGGTGCTGCCAAAGTCGAACCACAAAGGGTCCTACCACCTGTAAAGTACAAGAGGTACCAATGTTTGGCAGAGACTCATACCTAGCCGTAGTAAAAATATAGCTATAAGACAATATATAACTTTTTATTATTTTTCAGTTTTACCAAAGTCGCTCGTAAAGATAATTCTGTCCAAGCTGCACCTAGAAACAAAGCATAAACCAGATACAAAATTAGTACTTTACACTAGACAAGGACAGAATTTAATAAGCTTGCCGCTAGATGGCAATAGTTTTGTCTGATGGCTAACTTTGGAAACTTTGGGAATAACAAGATTACTCAATTCCATAGAGACTCTGCATAATTTACGAGTTAATAAATGCTAAATTATTCGTTGAAAAACGAATGAATTACTGAGCAAACTTAGTTTTTAAAACATTAAACAGTCTATCCTTTGCATACGGAATCGAATAGTCAATATAGTACTAGATTATTTACTTGTATAACTAAATAACGATCAACAAGAACTAACGTAATGAAATCAAAGAATATGTTAATGCATCGGCAGCTCCCATATAGGTTAATTCTTTATGCATAGCTATTAAAGCCCGGTAAATCAATGACGCATAGAATAAATTAAAGGAAATTGTATCTAGATAGGCACTTAGACAGGTACTAAGGTTGTGAATTATACCTATGACCTAGCTAAGGCTTGCGTGTGGCGCAATGAAAGCAGCCGAGTTCCTTTCGTGCGCATTAATGGCGCAGTGCGATTTAATGAAAAGTTAAAATAAATGTTTGATTAAAGGAACTCAGATGCACTGGACTCTTCATTTAACTTTAAATACAGTCATGGTTAGACCCAGTACGTTAAAAATTCACGTGTGGCAAGGTTTTAAGAGAACCGCTTTCGCATTGAAATAGCAGTCAATTGTTCGAAATGAGTTCTTGATTAGACGCTTTGGAGCATTCAAGCTATGTATGAAGCCTCGGAAAAGATAGAATTTCTGCTCGTTATAGAAGCATTATTTGTATCATTGACAGAAAAAATTAAAATATTAAATCTGAAAAAAAAATATGTCTTAGCTTTAGCCTTTGATCAATTTGTCCGCTTTAAAAAGATTCAACTAAGTTTTTTTTTAATTTCGAAAGACGAAGCTAGAAGATTTTTGCTTAGGTTGAAAGCTTAAATATAAGATTTAAAAGTTAGAAGCGTTACTGCCTTATAAAATATGTCACCATCATATTAATATACGGTAAGTTTGTTTTGCAAGATTACTTCAAGCATGACCCCTCGGCTACTCAAAATGTATAACGGCATAAATTTATAAGATATCTAAGTTATAGTGCATTCCGGCGGGTGAATAATATAGAGGTTCGAGTCGTGAGCAAGCAAACAGAATCAAAAATTAAATCTAATTCGACTTCGCCTCGTTAGCCATTCAGCCCTTTACTGTTCCGCTAATAGGTATTCGTGAAGGCTCAGCCCGTCAGCTGGAAAGTAGCGTTTGAATCTTTTATTTCAACGCTTCGTAACTTCAACTGGGTTTGAATGAAATCGGTACTTGTTGGGAAGGATTCATCGTTCAGCTATTACTAGATGTCCGTTAATAAACTGTTTTTGAAGGGTTTAGAACAGTGACGAGCCGAGTGGGAGCGATCGCCATACCAGACTGACAGTTATCCCGGGTTCGATTCCCGCCGGTCAGGCAGATATCTAAGCGATATATAGATTTTTGTTGTAAGTTTGATTATATACGTATCCGTCTTTCTATGTATGTCAATGGCACTCACTGTACATTAAAATAACGGAGTAAGCTATAAATGTAGAAAAAAGTAGGTAGTACTTAATGTTAGGTACACTAAGTTCACAACGCTAAGATATTTATCAGCTTAGTCATACCTATGTTTTGTATCCGGAAAACCCATTAAAATAATTCATGGATTCTCTTATTTTTTTTACAGAACCTTGTGTTTCGATATAGAAGCGTTTTTGTATACTTAAAAACTATATTTCCATCAAAATAAAACACATTAATTACTTTTACGTAAATTCAATATAATAATAACAAAAACAATACAAAACAACCACAATGAAAACCAAGTGATAGGCTGCTAATAATTTCTCTCATTACAGTTGCTTATTTTCTTCAAAGAGACTCGTAATTAATCGTATCGTACACATCGCGAGAGTATTTCCTTTAACATTGCAAGTACTTGATTCCTGCTCTGAAAATACGTTATTAATTACGACCACGACACGATTTTACTATATTTTTTATAATATGGAAGTGGAACGAGCATGCATATCAGAGGGTAAGAGGTAGTGGCGACCGCCGCGCCGCCCATGGACAGCTCTTATCAACCTCAGATAAGAACAAAAGTCTTACCTGAGGGTGGCCACAAACACGTTGCTACCCCTGAAGACTAAGGTGGAATGCTTCGGATAAGTATGTCACACACCATTCGAACCAGAACACAACAAACTTGACACTGCTGTTATTACAAATAGGTGGCGCGGAGTCGAAACACAAAGAAATCAACGACCTCCAGAGATAAATTCCATAATATGGCAAGAACAGAAACATGCTGTTATTTTTCATTAACTTTTAATTATAAATGAACGACATCACCTTCAAATAGAACATATCTCTTCTTTACATGGATGTTATTGAAGATCTGATTACAAGATTAAATTTAGAGGATACGCAGCAGTGCCTCAGTGTGATGTTATGAATACTACTGCAGTCACAAACATCTAAATAAAGAATACTGATTAGGACAATCTTCCCCTTCTATATATATCAATAGAAGATCTTTATGAAAATGTAAATTATGCAAATCTCTTAACGCTACCCACCAGACTATTACTAATAACCGAATCTGTAACCTCGCATTTCCAAATCCTTTAAAATATATTTCTCATCCGTTATCTTTTATTTTGTCGTATCGTATATCGTGTCGTAACTAAAAATACCATATTTAATTTGTAGGGAAAATTCTGTTTACAAGTACTTACACGGTTTGATGAGTCTATAAAGGCAAAAGACGTTTCGACGCGTTTTAAATAAACGAGGGTGCTAATATACGCCGAGGAATTTGCGCAAACTAGACAAAGGAAAGAACTTCAATAATCTCGCATATTTTTAATTGGCTTCACAGTATCTAATATTGAATATATTGCCGTACATAGATGTGATTATATGATTTGAAGGTGATAGTTATTTAATAAATAAACTTACATTTTGTATAATGATAATAAAAGAGAAATAGCGTTATAGCTGCATTGAAAACGTTGGGGAATTATTTAGGATCTTTTTAGTAATTTCCGTACCAATTTTTATAACTCAATAAAAAGTATTTTTAGTAACAGAAATAAATTAGCAATAACGTAGTCTGATAAAAATTAATCGTTACTGTTTTTGTCCTAATCCACTAATATTAATACTTCCGAATTTCAGTGAACGTAGTTTCCGGGAACAAAATCTTTTATAAGTCTAATGTGGGAATTCAAATTAGGGCCACAAATCATAATAATCTCGACGCCACAATTATACGAGGCACGGAAATCAGTTCAACTGTGGCAACCCTTAAATCGTTCGTAATAAGATCTTAAAATCCCGGGGTTGGTAAGAGCTAATTACACTATTTCACTATGTAATATCGCACCAGTTGAAACATTAGGTTGAAATGTCACAAGTTCTTGATATATTGGAGGTCGTAGGACCGACTGCGAGATTGCTTTGTGTTGAAATTTGGTAAGCCACCCGCGCAAACGTTGTGCGTGCGGTAGGGACGGACAAGATAATAAGAAAATATCGATTTCCAAGTCAGAAAAGCGATTTAGTAAAAATACAATCTATGTTTAAGAACGTTGAAATGCTTATTTTTTTTTTTTTCTAAAAATAGAGTATTAGTCGAGCATGCTGTTTTTGGATATTGATGACTGCGAATCAGATTCGTTCGAGATTCTACTTGAAGTCAGGCAGAAATGTGTTGCTTCTCATGAATAACTGCAAAGTTTCAAAGCGTCGTATCTTTCCTTTAATACGAGTAGTAGTTCGTAGTAAGTAGAGAGAGAGTAAGAGTAGTAATAATAGTTCAAAGCACAAACATTAACGCTTATGAAATAGAAACAAATTTAGCGATGGGATGTTGTACGTGGTAATTTAGCAGTGGTTAGTTTTTGAATATATTTTTAAAATATCGTTATTGTTGAACTCGTAGGAATGTCACCTAGTAATCTTAATTAACGATATTTTATATGCCAGTATTTCTTGACTTTCACACTTAGTTCCCATGTTACCTCGATTACAAATATCACAATAGACTAACTCTGATATTACTGTTATAAGTGTGTCTAATTCGTACGGTCACATAAAACGAGGCTACCATGTCATTACTAAGGAGTGGCAACGCATCTGCCATTGAATCCATATATAACTTTTATGGTGTTGGTTACAGATGTCAATTGGCAGCAGTGGCCACTGCCACTTACTATTAGATATGCCCAGTGATCACTTACCATTAAATTGAATACATGGTAATATGCTTCTTCATTGTGACATAACCCACACATAATATACGATATGTATTTTAACACAACTCGAATCGAATAATTCCTATAAATCCTACTGCCCATCACTAGTGCGTACCCTCCGCACGTTCTATTCGCCAGATTGGGACAAAGTTTTGCTCTCCCGTTTCAGTTCCTCTATTATTTTTCCCATTGTCAACGGGAGGTTTATGTTATTATCCTCCCTAAAGTAATTTATAGCTTCCCTATTATAAAACTGTATGGTATTCTGCGCGTTATGTTCTATATTTATTCGTATGTAAACCATATATTCGTATTGTATTAAAATAAGGATAATGGTTAAGATAAGAGCATGGAACGTTTGCTGCTTCAGTATTTAAAGAAGAAACATTAAGTTATTGACGCATGATGCATTTTATGAACTTAACACAAGAATAGAACAGATATCTTGAAGACTACGGCTATATTAGTGCGCCTGAGGATTTTGTTGGCAATTGAAGTAAGTGGTTTTACTGATACTATCGATCGGTGTATGAGGCGAACTACAAATATTCAGCGACGCATTGGCGACTCTTCTGGTGTTGCAAATTACCATAGGCGATGTTGACTTCTTTCTATCAGGGAGCCCGTCAGCTTTATCGTTAGGTTTGGATATTAAAAAAATAGCATGAAAGGTACTAAGACCATGAAACGACCGGGAATGCTTCACCACCCGCGGAATGGTCACCATACCGGTCTGACACGCAATGGGTTCCGGGTTCGACCCCCGGCGAGACAGAAATCTTAATGATGAATTTATATTTCTGTTGTGGGTCTGGGTGTCTATTTCCGTGGCAGGAGAAAATCCTACTGAGAGGCTATGAGTGTAGAAAGCGTTATTTATAAAAAAGTCATATATTTTAGCGTGTAGCAATTTCCATGGTTTCAGTAGTAGAATCGGTCTAATGTCTAGGCACTAACTGTCCCATCAATAGCTACCTATTGGTTATGGCTATGAGATTAGAAAACTTCTTGTGGCCGATCGACTATCTGTAAGGGCCTTGTTTTATCATAGAGGATAATCGATTGAGAAATAGTGAATTCCAAACTAGTTTCAATCCTTTTGATCGCAGCTCATCGCAATTAAGATATAATTTATTGAGATGGTAAGATATTTCACATGGAATTAACACTTAATAATTTTCACACTAATAACCCCATAGTAGGATTTTCTCCTGTATCGTCGATGCCATGGAAACATACAAACACGAATACACAGACACCCAGACCCAGAACAGGAATCTAAATTCATCATTCAAATAACTGTCTGACCGGGGATTGAACCCGGAACCCATTGCGCGTCAGACCAGTAGCGGTAAAGTGACCGCACCGCCACGCGGGTCGTCTGTAATAATATTTAATTAATTCAAACATAAGAGGGTAGACACAGATAGTGTGTCACACTATCTGTGTGTCTACCCTCTTCATCACACACACACTAGACAAGACAGACATGCAAGCGTTCCAACTTTTTTGGCGTAGCAATTTTTTATTCACTTATTTCCTACTTTTTTTCATCTGCATCCTCTAGTTCTGTTTCCATTGTAAAAGATATAAAAATAAAAGAATCAGTAACTATAGCTTAATAGTTCGTTGTCAGACAGGTAAATAAACTATCTATCGGTAATATCGGACTTTATAATTACAAGTTATCGAGTCCAGCGGCTATTGGAGTTGGGCGGAACTTTCCCGAATCGCTTCATTTCATCTATACATAACTGGGAAATTAAATACTTGTAACTTTCCAACTCTATAAATGTAGATTACATAATCAAAGTTACTGAAGTTCGAATCATTTTAATTTGGAATTTGGTATTTAATTTTGTTATCTGTATATATATAATAAGAATGTAACTCGCATTCGTTGTCTGTGTGTATAATGTCAATTGGTACCAAAAATACTATTCAAGAAAATGCAAATACATATATTTATAATATGCATCTTAATTTAGCATTTGGTTTTATTTAATTAAAATTGTTTCACTCTATCAAAATTTATTACAATTTAAAATCAAGTAACTTTTCTTACGTCGAATTACTTACTTATGCGAACATGATAGTTCTATCGTAGTGGACTAGATGGCGTTATTGTACAAACATCACTGACTTACAGGCAAACTTTTAAAGCCAAATGGCAGAACAACGTTCGCCTGGTCAACTAGTCATGATAATTTATTGATGTGTATCCGTGATAATCAACAATTAAATTTTAATATGTAGCTATATTCCCTTAGCGAGTTCCGGGGCGTTTTAAGCTCAACAAATTACAAAGTTAAGCAACATTGGGAACGGTCAAAATCTGGATGGGTGTCCGCTAGTGGCTAAATCTCATAAGCGCTTCCATGCTTCGGACCGCTCATTCAGCCATTCTATTTACTATCGTCGGACATAGTTTTTTAACCTTGGAAGCCTTGGGGGCCTAACGGTCGTTTTGAAAACAAAAGCGGGTTACCATGTAGGTGTATGTACTTTTCAGTCGTTTCGTACAGTTTGGAAAAAAGGTCCTTTCCCAGTAGTGGAATATAATATAATAACTTGCCCAGCAGTGGGATGTAATATAGACATAGACAATATTCTAATATTGTATTAATATTTCACGAAAATCGTCAATGCGTCATACATAACGCCATTGTTAGTGCTAGTAAAGGACAACAATATAATTTTTAAATCGCCGATTTTCCAATAACATTTAATTATTTTACACTACGGCATGATTTTATCGACGTATTGTTTGGATTAATTATTGTGTGTCGCACCCACATCAAAGTGTAAATGAAATGAACGTAATATGAAACTACATGGCTTAACTAAACATGACAATACAAATTAGAATAAAGCGCAATGACAAATTTATTGTTTTGATTCGAATTCGGTTTAACATCATTTCGTATTTAACGCGAAGCGCTAATTTTGTGGCATTGTACCAAGTTTCAAATGGTGTTGTTTTTTTTATTTTAAACCAGCCGATCCCCGCGGTTTCACCCGCGTTAAAGAAGTAAATGGGCATACATTATCTGCCTAATGGCAACTGACTTTAATGCCCGCGACGGCTAGCCGCATGCCCGTGGAGCGCGCGCTAGTGCTTTTTTCAAAAATTTAAGTAGGCTAAGTTACGTCTTAGACCTTCACCTATCTACTGGCGAAAGTCCCGTCAGAATTGGTCCAGCCGTTTAGAACATTACTTCAGCCAAACAAACAAACGAACAAATTTTTTTAAATTGTATTTTTTTTATAGGTGTAGTAAACTTTTTTATGCATTGTGTAAAAAGATGGTATTTTGATATTACAAACAGACACTTTAATTTTATTTGCTAATTAACTTGCAGCCGCCGTTGCGGGCGTTAATGTCAGTTGTGGGCAGATATCAATATATGCCTTTTGACTTCTTTAACGCGGATGAAAGCGCGGAGATTAGCTAGTATACTATATATAGAACTGCTGTTTATATTCTTTATTTTATAGAAGGATAGGTTACAGCTAAGTATCACACTAAGTACAATAGTCCTTGGTTTTTGAAAATATTAAGCAATATTAAATTCAATTCAATTTTATCAACTTCGCCATTCTTTATTAAATACGATACTCTAGGCACCTTGGGACTTTCCTAAGATCAGTTTGCAGAATTAAATTGTAACATTTTTGTAAGTAAAATTAATTTAATATTTCTGGCGCCAACCACTTAGAGGTTTAGTTAGTTTAAATTTAATCTCAACGGCCCTCCACTGCGTCAATTTGATACGGCAGAAATTTATTTCTTATTTTTACCTGACTGCGTCAGAAGGAGGGTAGTGCTTTTCAAGCGTATGTATGTCCATTTCCTTAGCATGCCCCAGAGTTCCTACGTATGGACGGATTTTAACGTATGAGGTGTCGTTAGAATCGTCTCAGTTGTCATAGTAACATAGGCTATACATTTTTTAAATATGGTGTCTGCGAACGAAGATAAAGGGGAAATGACGAAGTATTTTTTGTGTCATAACATATAGGTATCAAAGTCAATTAATTTGAGGCGGTCGGGTTTTTTGTTTTAAGATAATTCCCGATTTATATTTCATAATAACAATTTTGAATAGGTTTACTGAGTATTTAGCAAATCTAAGTATGTTTATTAATATGATAGTACTTTATTTAAAAATAGCTACAATAAAAATATGGTAACTGTAAAATCAATGATACTCATGAGTATTGCGCACGGAACCATGATGTTTTAATTAGCACAATTATTTTAGTTTATTCGTCCTTAAAAGGTTAAAATGAGGATGGAAGTGAATAAAAACTCACTATTTCTAACTAGTTGATAAGTAAAAATGTACTATATTTTATTTTATAGTATTTTTGAAAGTTTACCTCGATATTAGTCTTGACTACTCCAAGACATTGTTAACTAATATCCATACATCGTAACTAGGGCTCAAAGCCACAGTATATAGCACTTATCTGACCACTATGACAGCACTATAAGTTATTCTGTTAATGACCTCCACAATGCAGCCGCAAGCCATACGACCTCCCACGTAAATGTATAGCCATCGCCATAAAATCATGTTTATGAATGGTCAAATCAGGCCCCACAAATAAAAACATTAACATACATAATGTTAAATGGCTCTTTGTTAACATTAAGTAAAGTTACAATAAATTTCTTTAATGACTTGCAGTATGAGTTTACGATAATTTTAATTTGCGAACGTCTCATGCATCCCAGTGCACATGTATGTGTGTTTATCTTTTAGTGAGTGTGTGTCTGTCTGTGCGTGTGTGCGCGCATTTATGTGTTTCAATTTATAAGTCTCTGTATGTGCTTTAGTATGAAGTTATTTTTATTAAGCTTGCATACCAAATAATCCCACCGTTTTCAATTTTTTCGATTCAGTATAAATCTCGCATCGAGTATAGAAATAGATACCGCTAAACAGTTAGTTCGAATATACGAACAAACATTCAGTTTTATTTCCTTTAAAGATGCGTCACGTATCACGTACATCTATCATTTATTTTGTTTGAAAACATTGTTATCCGAACCGCGGTAGTGACGTCACTGCTTAACTTGGTGAAGAATGGTTTCGTATTTCCGGCAGCGCTGAACGCAATTCGAATATTAAATGTAATATTCAGTTTCAGATCAAACACCAATCGAATTGTACTTCTATTCAACAATTACATAAATTTACGTAGCGGTTCTAATACCGTCCATGTTGAAGTGGTGACTGCTGTCAACGTATAACTTTAATTAACCGAGGATCGAATACTTATCTAAGGTCACAGGCATATTGTTATGCTGTTTACATATTCGGATCAAACCACATTTTATTCTTGCTGTTATAAGGCAGTAATACACACATTATTTACTGTTAAATCAAGTGATCATTAATTTCTAAACTAACGTTATGCGCATATTAGAAAGTAAATGTCACTTGCTTTATGTCAAAAATCAGAAAACAATATTCATGAAAGTTCAAAGAAAATTTCTAAATATCATAATTTTTCTAATTTACACTTCATATCTTACAAACTGTGTTTATCTTAATTGTTTATATTTTCATAATGAATTCTCAGACAGTTACAGACGTCTATTTTTAGAGTGGCGGGTTTTTTTTTTTCCCCCCTTAATTTTGTTTTATTTATAACAAATTAAAACAGCGCCTATTTGAAAGCATTAATGGGACGCCTCAATCAGGCCCAGGGATCTTATTACAAGCCATTAATACGATGGCTTATTGACGCACTTTCCATTGAATCAGGAATGAATGAGAAAACGATTTACATTTACTAGGCTCGTAGATTTCCTACACCTTTAAGAAAAACGTTTTTTTATCGTGAACTATCAGATCCCACGGTTTAACCCGCGTTATTCCCCACGTTTACTAGAGTTTACAATATGTAACATGACATAATTATAAACGTAAGTGATAGCTGCCTCTAATGCATCTAATAGCAACTGACATTAACGCCCGCGATGGCGGCCGCATGCGCGTGGACGGTCCATTTAGAAGATTACTGTAGCCAAACAGACAGACAGACCGACAGACAGACAGACTAAAAAATGAATTTTTGTTATAGGTAGAGTGTATACTTTTATATGCATATAGTTAAAAACAGTTACCATAAAATGGTCACTGCTGCCTACAAACCTCTGTAACCAGTTCCATAAAGAACTGACGTTCTGCCTGATACCATCATGAATGCATTGCCAGTGCTGAAGACTGAAACGATCGTGTTTGATGTAAGTCAGTATGCAACCAGTATCCATCCACTGAAACACAAAAACTGCGCCACGTTAGAGATAGGTATGATAATTAACGCGAGAACTATACTGGTATCTGGAAGAATACTGGTCCTATGTCACTTGCAATCGGTTACATACATTTCAGTTGTAATGACTTTTTTCACCAGGGTTGAAATCTATTGTAGTTAATTATCATATTAATAAACAAAGGTGCTTTTTTATATTTCATGGATGGCTACCGCCCATGGACACCTGTGATCAACCCCAGTAAGTTTAAAAGCTCTGCCTCAGGTCGGCCACAGATGTTTATTTCTAGCCTTAAAAAAAGTATCTACCAAAATCGGTTACTAACAAACAAAATACACAAATTACGCCAAAAAGTAGCATTAAACGTACCTTTTACTTGGGTCGTGTTTTTCATAACAGTCCCCCCGACATTCCGACATTCAGAACACAAGAGTGGGCAAAGGGATCTTGGAGCGGATTTCAGAGATTAGGCACGTCGAATGCATCTGTACCTCGAGAAAAAGGTTCCTTGACGTGTACAAGGAACAAGTACTGTCTCTATCTTCTCATTATAGTTCAACGACACTGAAGATGAACTGAGCTTAATATTGTAGGTATTCTAATGCTGATGTTTCATTATGTATCTATAAAGTCAAGTTATAATTGTATTCATGCGTTAGATGGATACTTTTGGAGCTGACGAGAATATTTTTGTATTGTTTTTTTAAATGACATATTATAACTAAGATATATTATTATTAATTATTTTTAGGATGGCTTACAGGAAGTACTTATAGTAATAGTTGAAGTACCTACCTAAGATATAAGGAGCCTAACCTAGCCTATCCATCCTTTCAGGTACACTAGGACATAGGGCCATCTAATGGGGATTTTTACCAATAGTCGCCGCGCCTAGCATGCTGAAATTATTTTTGTTCTGTACAAAAAACCTTCGTATAGAGTATGTGTATGTATGAATTTAGCAATATCTCATGTGTTTAAACTTTAAAAAATTCAACTTAAGTTTTTTATTATAATTCACTCATGTAATAATCGAATTTGATGAATTCACTAAAATTTACATGAATTCATATTAATATTAGACATCAATAACAGAAATAATCAATATGTATTAGACGGAGTTAAATTAAAGCATAAGTACGTTCGTTCATAGCATGAATAATTTCTGTTATTTATTCAGTCTTGTTACTGACTAGCGCGGAGATAAATCCTTGGAACACAAATTACTTATTGAACCCTCTTAACCGCAGGCGATAATGTATAATTCATAAGGTTAATGATCTCTGTTTACTGAAACTTCAGATAAAATTTGAAAATAGCTCGAATTTAGCTGCACATATTGTCATTATGATTGATTTCTATGAGGTCTGTAATATAAGTGGTAGTTTTTATGATGATTCGCTCGTACAATAGAGAACAAGCGAAAACTAAGTAAATATCGCTGTATTGGATTGCATTTTTATTAAAACAAATTATTTATTTAAAACTGATATTCAGCTCAAGCTCGAATAATTTTACTTGAAATTACTTTCATATTTGCACATTCGTATTCATAATTACTGTAACTAATATAAAACGGGATTTTATTACGCAAATACCTGAACAGAAGGATTAAATCATCAGTTTGCTTTTATTAATCACGCAAATGTAAACGTGTGGTTCATTTCAAATAAAAAACTCGACAGACATACGCTAGATTCCCATTTAATACTGCCCTTTCATACATACACTCAGTCCGAATAAACAGACAGCAAAGGGCATAATACAAATAGAGAAAGCGAAAGTATCTGAGGCCAAAATATACAGTTTATTAACAAACCGAAAACTGCAACGCGAAACATAATTCATCGCAGCGCAATTTCTGAACGAGTAAGGTTTAAAATTCAAAGTCAAAACGCCACGAACAATACCACCGAAAGCGTAAAACCAACCGCGGCTCCTGAAAGGAACCAGCGAACCATGGGAATTTACGGGAAACTCCCGGACACAACTGACTATGTCCCGAAGAGACAAATTCCCGCTTACGCGCCGAATAATGACTACCGACGACAATTCCTGAAATTGCAGCAAAATTTATTCCAATTGTACACGTCGAAGAATTTTGAATGTTCTATTATAATTTTTTTACCGTGCATTCGAACAATAAATGTTTGTTTGTTGATAAATTCGATTGTAAACATAAACATTTGTTGTTATAAATTTTACATTAAGTACGTCAGCTATCGATCGGTTAAAACATAACATCACTTTGATTAAACCTCGTATGATAGCCACAATGCCAACAGAAATGCAAACAGTGTAAATACAGTATAAAAAACAAAAAACAAAACAATGTTTTTCTTCATATTGTTATATGCTTCCGGAAATAGATTTATCAGAGAAGTGACCAGGATTGCAGACCTTGAAGCCCTTCTTACTCTTGACTTTGTTTAGCAGTGGAAGTAATATATTGATTATGATAAGGCTCTTCTGCATTACCATATTTGCGGCGACATGTGAACGTCATATTAAACAGCGTCGTGCCAAACACTACCTTGTTTGCCGAATTCGATTGTAAACATATACCGCCACTCGTTTTATTACTACAATCGCCAGCGAACACGTGTAATGGCCGGGAGCATCAGACCATTAGCCTTCGCAAACATGCTGTGAGCGTGTTCTAATCTGCGAGGTGGCAGGCCTCTGTTATGTTAGGCGTCGTAACAAAGATAGTGTCCTTACCCGCATTAAAATTAAATTGCAGCTCACGAAGCCGGGTCAGCATTTGTTAATTATTGAAGAGAAAACGAAACCAGTGCGCCCGCCATTCAAATTCATTTCCATACATAACGGATACATTTCAATTCAATTTTAATCCACTCAACATTTGTATTACGCATTGAGTCGGAATATGAAATTTAGTATCTGAATACCGAAGTTTTATTCGACTTATAAATTACATTTTCAATTCCCAGCTTTGACATTTCAAGTTAAAAAGAAAGGGACGAGCGACGGGCCGAGAAGGGGTTATAAATTTTATATGCGGTAAGTAGACGTCTTTGTCTCGACATGCTGGTGGAAGTTCGTAAGAGAAGTGAGCTTACTCTTATCGTTTTTAATTTGAAACGATGCCAGAAAAATAAGAAGCAAGCACGAGCGGGCGTCGGTGCGACGGTGTGGGGCGATTACTTTACTTTAGTACGGCCGCGGACCGAATTACACGAAATGGCGCCCAACGTGGGGCTCGGTATAAGTAAGCAAATTGTGAGAGAAGAAAACGCCTAGAAATTGCAAATTCAAGCGGCGCCACAACATTTTTACTTTTTGTACAGCCGGAACCCCAATTCATACACCTACACTTCCTTGCCTCATTTAAAGAAGTAGCCGCGCAAATATAATCCTTACAGCGAAATTTTAAAAGAGCCTAGAAAATTCATTTGCAATTCATAAAGCTTAAGCACTTTGTTGTAGTACCTTCTGTCTATACATTTTATGTAAGGAATTTAGTCGTGCATTATAAATTTATTTTCAGGTTTAGAATTTTCAAGTTTAAGAGGTACCTATAACGATGTTATTAAACGTGGCTATATTTCGACGTGTGAAATGCAAATTTTATTGAAAACAAAGTTAAATATTACAAATTCCTGCTTCATACTCTATCGTTTACCCGCAACAATAATAGAAACCGTACAAAACAGAACTTTCAGATTATATCAAACGAATTTGAACAAAAAAGTACAAACAAAATGTACAAATTAAGCGCAAACGAGGCGCCATTTATGCTACAATTCCATCGGACTTTTGGTAAAAGCGTAGGCACTTCGATATTTCGACGCTAAATAAATGTTCGTCTATAATTTCAACGAATTCCCTGCCCAATGTGGCATTAGGCACATTTCGCGACAGAGCAATCTGGCCGTGATTACCGACCGAAAAAACGCTAAGAGGCTCCCTTCTGCGACGTTACGTCTTAATGTAGCCACAATATACATAATGGCAAGATATTTAGACCACGAGTGCTCCTGACTGCCATACATCAAACGAAGACATTACCACAAAACGCCTGTTAGATACCGACAGCATAAAATATTCGGTACGTTTTGATATATTTGAAGGATATGGAAATCGCTGGTGGCGGAGTCGGAATATGTATGCTCGGTACGTTTATCGCGAGAAAAAATATTGAGATAACAATCCTAGATTTGTAATCTAAAATGTCGCGAGGAGTGCCGCCGGTTACATAAAATACGAGGTCGGGTGAAGTAGTGTGACGGAATAAAGGACTAGATATGTAGATGAAATAAGTAAAACAATACAATTTATGATAGAATTGGGTGAGCTCTTAGCAACAGCAGTGGTTATCCCTTTTGCTGACGCTACTCCGCGATCCTGACTTTCAGACTCAATATTGTAACCAGTATTTCGTGGCTGAAGTTGACGTATGTTCGAATTACGCAGAATAAATATGATCCTTTTACAGTTACGACGTAATTTGTTATTTTCAAAAGTCGTGAGTGACTGGTAATATGCCGTTATGGAAAATAGTCAAAAAGGCAGAAGAATACAAATATGTTCAAGTGCAGATATTGCAGGTATTGGACATATACCTAAATCCAATATCACAAGTTTTTATTTAAGCAAATGTGGAGAATAGTAATCATTAAAAAACATAAAATGTAAGTAAGTTACTAAAGTCTTTAAAGGATTAAGGATTTATTAGAAAATCAAACGACTCCAAAGAAGTCAAACTCAAAGATATGGAGCAGAAACCCAATTAATTATATAAATGACCAAAAGTTTCAAAGAACTATTTAGATCTATAATATTAGTCAAAGGGTCAGGAAGCTAATTAATGATTCCATTTGATATGAAACTATATTGATAACCACTCACGAAATGTCGCTCCTTTGCCGTCTGATACGGAAATTGCACCCGCTTATCTAAGTTAGTTCTAACTTGGTTCATGCATCTAACTTAATGCAGGGCGATAAAACTATATCTAGACACGGCAAATGTGTCGGCCAAAGTTCTGAGGCAATTTGGATCAGCGAACCTTAACCTTTGGGAGAAAGATTCAAAAAATATTCAGGATTGTAAGCAACTATCCTTATCTTTGCACACCATATTTGTGATTCTGGTCCAAAACCAATGTTTGAAGAAATAAATCTAGTCTTATTTAACGGCTAACGAAAACGCGAGGAAACCTGAACCCTTGATAGTATCAATTATCTGTTTAGGAATATAAGAATTATGCCTCTACTCTTGTAGATCCTGTCATATGAAAAATCGCAAGATGAACGCAGAATCATTGGAGTGATCTCTCCTATGAAACATTTTAATATTTCTTATCAACCCGATATCGCATATATAATAACGAGTATATTAACTGTGACTAATTTTTTTTGCTCTGACCGACAACGGATTTGGAACCAATGACTTCAGTGAAATACAGGGCTTTGTATTTTTTGCGTCTTCATTTCCAGTTGAATAAGAATACAGGGTAATTTTGGGAAGCTACTGTAGTTTTCTTGCCAACGCGACAGTTACGTCCTCGATATTATGCGATGCAGTGACAGAATGACGCCGTATGTAGGTTATAGGTTTAATACATACATTATTTCGGCTCATAGCCAAAACCGTCATAAAGTACATAAACTGCGGCAATATGACCCAGTAACATAAACCGAACACTATGTGTACATAGGAACCGGTGGAAGTCAAAGGCCTATTAGAAATTCATTATTACTTGAACGTAGCAACAAATCGTAACAGTACATAGAGTTAATGTCATATATTTTAAAAAGGACGTAAAGTAATGTATGTACATACATCGGTAAGTATCAAAAACAATCATTAAGTACGCATTTACGAACTAAATATTGTAAATAACATGTAACAATATAACATGTCCATTAAGAAAAATGTGCATGTAAAAATGTAACATGTTACATGTCACAATGTTACATGCACATTATTTCTGAGCACAAAGAATGAAAGTCAAGCCGCGAATAACAAAGGTTTCGCCAAAGCGTACTACTGAGGGCGTGTCACAAGCACTCCAGCGACCCCTGATAGAGCCGATCCGGAAGACGACACTTTGTCTCGCACTTTTGTATCTCCAGCTATGTATGAATAATTTAGGTTGCGTGCGGCTCGCCCCCGTACGCAGAACAATAGTAAAATCAAATATTTAAGGTGCTACAGATGTTTCCGAATAGTTTTAGCTTACATAACCCTGTTCTATTTGGACGACTGTAGTTTATCCCAAATTTAAGGTAAATAAGAATATTACATGTATTGACAAAAGGAGCCTAACATATCAGACGATATAGCTAATTTTATATAACGTCGCTGTATGTCTTCTTCCTTTAAACTTAAATGCACTACTACTAAACTATACGTATTTGAAAATATATATTTTTGAATGAACTGTACATAAGCATTAAATCAATAATCATCCACCATCATCCATCTTGGTCGTCCACCTTGAATGTAGTATTAAAAAATGTTGCCGCTGCGCCATACTGACGACATCTTGCTACCGCAGTTTCTGGATTTTTTTTTCGAAGCAGAACGTACATAATAGTCATAAAAACAAATACATACAAAAAATGTATGTTGTTTTTGTTGTTATATACGAGTTTCACAAGATACACAAAGATATTAGTAGCATACAAGATGTTTGATATATTATTCAAGAATAATCTAAGAATAAGTGAATCGAAGGTTTTAAATTATTCGACTATGTTTTGCTTACTACAATCAGTTCTTAACTTTGAATATAGATGGCGTTATTATCAATCATTGTATTTGCCGTATTATGTTAACGAACAAAGTAATAAAAATTTTCAACGATTTGATCGACAAGCATTAATGAGTGGGCCCGATTTCGTTTGATGCAACTAACGCTAATGTGGCTTTGGCATGGCATTATACATTGACAAATCGCATGTTCTGCAATTTTGTCGGCATTTCCTAATTTATGAATGCTAATCATCATTTAAATTTACGAGCGGTTTGATAGTACTTGCTATTTAAAAGCGGGTTTGATCATAAATATAAAACACCATTTGAACGATTTAAAATTGTGAATGGCAAAAATATGCACGAATTTACTTATACCTTTTGTTCTTGTGTTGAGATAATATATACCTACTACATTCATAATCACGTTATTATTTACATTATCTGTAAGAATATTATCATTTATACGAAATACGAATATGAAATATTTATTTTTGAAGTAAAATGAGTCTTTAAATTTATTATAGTAGGTATACAATTATTAAGTCAAACAGAAGTATCACCTTAAGACATGGTTAAATTTGTTGAACATTGATAATATTCATACCTACCGTTTCATGAAACTAATTGTCTGCTATTATCTAGTTAAGTTTCATATTATAATAAAATTTTATGATTACGTGTATTTTAGTCTACTGATTAAAGAAATAATTACTATTATTGTTTGATACTCCTTGCTTCATATTGGTACTGCCATTTTTTTAAATTTTCATACACATATTCTCATGTTCTATAATTTTGTTGGCATTTCTTAATTTATGAATGCTAATCATCGTTAAAATTTACGAGCAAGTCTTGAGTACTTAGTTTCACCTTTAATTA
>DWNY01000026.1:0-26728 GCA_018250635.1 Telegonus apastus | reverse complement strand
CGTCGAAGATGCGCCCGCCGGTGAATTCATGGAAGTGCCTAGTGTTCGAATCGATGATGTGAATGAGCCTATCGATGTGCCGGTGTTCAGTGAAACCGTGTACGGTGTTAGTGAAAGTGCCGCGTACCTCGGCGACGCCGACGTGGTGTATGAGCCCGTTCCACGGGACGAGCCCGAATGTGAGAATCCTATATCCACAGACTTTGAGAATGAGATGGACGTTGAGATAGTGCACGGGGTATCAACTGAATTTATACCCGTCCCGGTCGAACCCGCTTATCGAGTTCCGACTCCCATCGAAACTCTTTCCGTTCAACCGGAAAGAGAAATGCAATCTTTTGAAGGACGCGATAGGTCCCCGAGTCCGGCCACGCGCGGTCGCTCTCAGGAAATGTCTTATGCAGAAATATTAGCGCTCGGCTTACGTAAGCAAGCGAGGGCACAAAATATCACCTCTTTACCAAAACCACAGGTGGCACAGGTTGAAATGGTTAAAGAAATAGTAGTCGAAGTTGAAAAAGCTCCTCCGACGCAATATGAATCCAAAATACGATCAAGGGAACCATCGGTGCTTAAGCCCGAACGGATCGAAAGGCCAGAGCGCCCGTTGCAACGGAGCCGCTCTAGAGACATGCCAAGGCAGAGGCGGGCACCTGAGAAGCGCCCGACTCGTGCACATGATCAAACAAAGAAAAAGAAAACACCAAAAAGAGTAATTGAAGTTCAAGATTTTGAAGATGCTGAGCCTCTTCAAGTGGAGGATGCCACTACGGTGCAAACTTTACAAACTACCTGCGAAACTAAAAATGTTGAAATTTCCAAAAAAATTCATCACAGCGCCACAGTTATTGAGACTATAACTGAAACAACGGTCAAACAAATTGTGCCATCAGAACGCCAATCGCCAGATATTGAACAGAAAAAAAGTAAAAAGAAACATAAGTCCAAGAAAGCCAAAGTGGAAAGTGAAGATGAGATAGAAAAGGCTCTTAAAGAAATAGAGGAATCTGATAAACAAAAAAAGAAAAAGTCTAAGGAAACTCGTGACGCAAGTAGAGATGATAATAAAGATATCGTTACCATTGAAACATCTAATATTCAATCAGCAGAAGTAAAACCAATAGAAAAGGAAGTTACAACAAAGCATAAGAAGAAAAAAGGACATAAGGAGCCAAAACCAGATAACGCATCGAAAAATATTATTTCTATAACATTACCCACTGAACCTTCTGTGATTGAAGATAGACCTCTTGAGCAGTTTGAAGACTCGCCCTTGCAGTCTCATAAAGAGGAGCGTGAATCGTCGTCTGATGAGACAAAACTAATTATAACGTTGCAATCCGCAACCATGCTGACCAGTAAAACTGAAGGTTTTCTGGATGATCTAAAGCAAAAACCTAGTAGTATTGACTTCTTGCAAATGGAAAGAACTCAATTAGAACATGAAAAAACAAGTGTCGCTAAAAAAGAACAACCATCTAAAAGTTTTGAATTAGAATCTTTTGTTGAGGTAAAGAAAGATATTGACACAAATATTTCAGGAGATTGTGATACTTCTGAAGATTTATTGCAAAAGAATATCGAGGTTGCCACTAAATCTAAAGAACCAAACGTGACGGAGGATATTTCTTGTAAAGAGGTTCAGATAATGGACGTAGCAATCGAAGATGAATGCGTAGTAACAACAAGGAACAAGAAAAAAAAGAAAAAGAAACATGAGAAAACACCAGAACTTGTTATAGTGGAAACTACCGACACGTTGCACACTATGGAAGATGTAAAACCAATTGATGTTACGACATCAGTTCTAAATAAGGAAAGTCAAGTAGTGGATACTTCTCAGAAAAAAGTAAAATCTAAGAAATCGAAACATTCTGACAGCAATAAATCTCCAATAATGGAAAAGGAAAGCAAATCTTTCACAGAATATAAAGAGGAGAAACTCGAACATGACGCTGAACCTGATATCGTAAATGAAAGTAAAGAAAGTAAGAAGAAACGTAAACAAAAGAAGGATCGTATGGTAAACACCCAAGAGTTACAAGAGAAAGATGTCCCTGAAATACTAGAGTTAAAATCAGAAGAGACAGCCCTCACAATGGAAATGGAAACAGAAAACAGTCCGCTTAAAGAAATAAAACCCAAAAAGAAATCTAAAAACAAGAAAACAAAGGTAGAGAGTGATGAAACAGAAATTGTTACGAAATTTGTAGAACATGAAGAAGTTGTTGCTAAAAATATACAAATAGAAGAGTTTTCAGATAAAATCATCGAAATATCTACACAGGAAGACGTGTCTTCACAGAATGATAGTATAATTAAAGGAGTTGATAAAAATTTGATTACTATGGATTGGAATACCCTTATGGCAGAGGAAGAAGGGATGCCTGAGTCAACTCTTGAACCTATTGATAGACCAGATTTTGAAGAACCTTTTATTGAGCCTGAGCAAGTTGCTACTGAGGTTACAATTTTAGATGAAATCATGACGTTAATACAAAACGAAAAGCAGTCCAGCATGCAAGATAAGAAAAATGAACAGCAGATAATAGAAACACATAAGATAAACGATCAGCAACAACTGAAATCTGAAACTTATGTAATTAGTGAAGGAGACACATTACTTGCGGAAACAAGTGATTCTCCGAGTTTATTGACTATATCTGCTGAACAAAACAACAATGATAAATTCTTTGCCACGGAATCCCACAAAGAGGAAAACCTTGTTATAGACGAAACCACAGAAATTGCACCAGTTAAAGAAGACGCTGAAACAAGAACTATATATTTAATTACACATGAAGTGAAGAAATTACCTCCTATTAGAACCGTAAAAGTATTCCGAAGTAAAAGTAATTCTTTGGAGGAAACAACAGCTTCGACAGAAAATGTAACGACTGAAACTGAAATGGTAGTTGATGACAAAATCATCGATCAAAAGCCCTTCGACTCTGGCGAAAAAATCTTAACAGAAAATAAGAATGACTTATTGGCAGAAACCAAATCAGTTGACGCACAAGTTATCGTTTCAGATGAAGTAAATTCGGCACATATATTACAAACGGATATTACTGAAGATGTTAAGCTTATTAGTGAGGTATTTCCAGAAGTAAAAGAAACAACGCAAGAAGTTGCTGTTGAACACAACCTAATATGTAAAGGTGCTATACTAGAATCATTTGAGATTATTAAAGACTTATCGACGCACGCAAAGACGGAAAATGTTCTTTTAACTGAAGAATCTCAACAGATATTACCACAAATAGTTGATGAACATAAACCATTAGAGGCGATCAATGAACAATCAATTGAAGATAGTCATGAAAATAGGAAGACAGTCATAAAAGAAAGTGACAAAAGCCAAGAAGAATATACCGAAGATATCTTAGAACAGGCCATTTTCGGTTCTGTTCAAGAACGTAAACGAACGCCGGTACAAAAACAAATTACAATCCCATACAAAGAACTGGAAGAAGAAGTGAAAACTTATTCAATGAACTTGGATTTACATCAATTAGATTATGACTACTATAAATTTATCATCAACGAACGTCTTAAATCATCGTCTGTAGAACGAGCAGAGTCCATAAAGTCAGAACAGGTAGAAAAACCTATACAAATTGAAGATATTATCGGAGAACATGACTCTGTGGTTAGCGATAAAATTTCGGATGCTGTTATTGATGATAAACTTAAAAATGCGGATGAAAATGACTTAACATCTAAAAATACGGATAAAGTTCAAGGAATTATTGCGATTGAAGACCCACCCAGATTTTCTTATCATGAGCTACATGATGCTGAAGACTTACTTGCGTCAGTTATATCCACATCGAAACATACAGAAACTGTTGCTACATCGGACGAGAAAGAAAAGGAAACTGAAGAAGTCGGATCAGACATCTCCGAGATAAAATCTTTTTCGGATCTCGACTACGACATTAGGGTACATACAGAGTCACCCAGCAAAAAGCTTCCCCAAGTGCCTATAGAACCTCCACCGACCACTTACTTGGAAATAGTCATAAACACGGGACCAATTATGTCAGATATTGAAACTAAATCTGAAGAAAAAATAGTTCCCGTAACCGAAAGTGAATTATTATCTCAAGAACTTCCCCGATACAACTATCATGAATTGACTGATTCTGAAAATCTTTTTGCATCTTTAAAGAGTAATGCAGAGGAGTCCATTTTTATTTCTAAAGAAATTAACGAAAAGGATTATGAGATCGAAAAGGATATTCAAAATATTGACGAGATTGTTAATTTACATGAAACTGAAATTGTAAATGCGGCAATTAAGAATATTGAAGAAATTCATGATGTTGTGGAGGTAAATTCAACAGAATTAGATTTCGATGAAGCAAGGCAAAATTATTCGGTGATCGTGGATTCTGAAGCACTATTAGCGTCACTTATAACAAAATCAAAAGAACCACGTAAAGAGCCTGTGCCTGACGTGGAACTTGTGTTAGATGATAAATCGGAAGAGTCTCAAACTATCAGTGTTTCGACTGACCAAGTATCATCCCAAAATATTAGTATTGTGACTGACCGAGAAGTATCACAAAGTATCCGTAATATGACTGATCAATTAGCTCAAGATATACAACTTGTAGAGGTTTCAGAGGATATACAAGTAATTCGAAACGAATGTAATGAACTATTGCCAACCAATTCCCGAGAAGTAAACTTACGAAGATCATACGAAATGCCTCGGTACAGTTACCATGAATTGCAAGATGCTGAGTATCTATTTGCTTCGTCACATTCATCTTATGCAGAACCCGATTATATAAAGGAACAAAATTCGGTTCAGGAAAAATCTGATCATATTGTTGCTACAGAAGAACCGTGTGGTAAACCTCAAGAAGTTGTCATAAATCAGCAAGTTCAAAATAAAACAACAGATTCTCAAACTGTACACCCTATTGATACTTTAGAAACACCTATTGATTTCGTAATAGATACTGTCGTAGAAGCTAATTCACTGCCAATCACAAAACCTACGAGTCCTGTATTTATACCCCTGCGTCATAGTTATCACGAAATACAAGATGCTGAACATACGTTAGCAGTTATCTTGACTAACAAGTCTCAGGAAAAGATAAAAGAAATATGTGATAATGAAAATCTGTTTACGGAACCTACTCGAGAAGATGTAAATACTTCTGACAACAATAAACATGAACTTGCTATGATAAGTGATTCTGTTAAAGATGTCACAGAATATATTCCTAAAGACAAGCAAAATGTGGCAGTATATGAAACTCCTGAAAACGAGTATATAAATGATAGTTATGATAATGTTGATGAAGGCCGCATCGTTAAGGAAATCAATATTATTTCTCCTGAAAAATTATCCCCTGATCCTCTTTCCGAGGTACCTTGTAAAGAAATAATAGAAGCTGTTATTGCTGAAGCGCAAGACGTTCCAAAAGAAGCGATTCAAGGAGTTACATCTCAAGCTATTGAACAGGACACAGACTCTCAACCTGAAATTCAAGAGGACACCGAAAACATTTATATTTCTCACGTTATCACCAAAGATTCGATCGTTACAAATACTTCCCTTGATAAAACTTTAGTGGAAAAAACGATTGATTTTATACAACAAGAATCTAAGTCTGATTCCTTATTACAAGGAGTTAATACTCTTCCTGAATGTAAACCTGTACATGAATGTGAACCTAAGTTTGACGTCGATTCTATTACAATTGATGACGTAGATGTGTCATTTGTACCTGTGGTTTTTGGAAACATCGATGATATTGAACATTCAATAGATGCTGACCTAAATAAACAAAACGTTGAGACTGATAAAGAACCTCAACAAATATCTGATGATGAAATGAAAGACTTTGTTGTTATCGACGACGTGATTGATGATACTGAACCGTTTGAAAACATAACAATTGATAAAGAGTTAATACCTGAAATGGAAAACGACGAAAAGAAGGTTAGCCTAAACGAGTGTAATACATTCGAGCTTGTTGAAGATGCTATAAAATTAATAGAAGAAACAATAGAGGATGTTAAAATAGCTGACAGTATGGCGTCGTATGATATTGAAAGTCACGAATGTGAAAAACCTTCAGAGGCACCTGAGGAAATAATAATCAAAATGAACATTCAAACTGTCAGTGATAACCTTGAAAATGTAACATCATCGGTAGACATACCTGAGTTCGAACAAGCACGGCCTTCACAAAGTGATATTATTACGGAAAGACTATCTCCCGATACCGATTATGATGTAGAATTCCGGGCTGTTGCTGAAAAGCCGCAGGAGCCTGGATATATCTCGGCATTACAATCTAAAACTGAATATGAAACGGTTGATTCCCAAATGATCGATACGCGTGACCTACCTAGTGACCACACAAGTACGGAACAATGTCACATAACTTCAGATGATTCAAATAACTTACAAAATATTGCCTCGAATGAACCTAAAATCCCTGAAATTGAAACCAACCTTACACGACCCGAAAAATCTCCTATACACAGTTTGCATGATCTCCTTCCTGAAATAGATTCCATCCCTGAATTCAAACCTTCTTTCACAAACACTGTTTTGTATTCTAAGTTGTCAGCTGATGCACCTGAATTTACACCATCTTACATGTATCAAAATGTTGAGAGCAATAAGTGTGACACCCAACTCACAAATATAGATACTGAGCAAACCGTAGTTACATCTGAACTTACACAAGAGGTCATAACAACGCAAAATATAACTACGGAAACCTTAGCTCCTTCACTACCATCTTATTCGTCCATTTTATTGGCCAATACAGAAAAGGAAGGACTTACACAAAAAATTGTAAAAGATGAATGTGAGAATAAATATCCTGAACCAGTTGATGTCAGGGAACCCATTCAGGAGGAACATATTGAATCAAAATCAAAACGTAATAAGAAAAAGAAAAAGAAAGAAGATAAAAAAGATTCTAATATAACACAAGTCCCCGAACCAGTTCAAGTTATTCAAGGTGACGAAGCTCATTCACTTGTTTCTGAAAGTAGTATTTGGGTGAAGATGGCAGAAGAAGGTAAATCATACGCAGAAGTTGTGGCCGAAGGTTTGTTAAGTGAACAGACCGACAGAAGTAACTTAATTGAAAGCGATGAACTAAGAAAACCTGTTCAAGAACTTGTAGATGAATTAATTCATGAAGTTCCAATCCCGATTATCGAAACTATCGTACATGATGAAATTGAACAACACCACTCGTGGGCAAAAATTGTAGCAAGTAATAGGCCTTCGCCAGATAGAGCACCGAAACAAGAAGAACCACATGTAGAGCCTATCAATGCTCAAAGCAGACCGCCAGTTATATTAGTAGATGAATCTGAAAGTGAGCACCACAAACCAGAAGTTGCAGTAGACGCTGAAGGATTTATAACAGTTGAAAGAAGTAGAAGATCAAGGTCTAGGTCAAGAGATAATCGATCGGTTTCTGTGTCTAAAGTACCACAAAAGACCGATCAGCGTGACAAATCTGAAAATAGGTTTGACGCTCTTACAAGTACATTAAAACCAGACGATGCTGAATCAGTACAAAGTAGTCCTTCAGATGAGGAAACACAAACAGTATTAAAGGGAAGAAAAAGTCGTGCGACAAAATCAAAAGAAAAGGACATAAAACATAAAACAACACAGTTAGCCCCAAGTACGTCTGATGAAGAAAAACAACCTATAAAGAAAGACAAGAGGAAACGATCCTCAAAATCAAAGGAAACAAAAGATATTCCGAAGTCCAGCGATCAAAAAAATGTACCTGTAAAAGAAACTGTTAAGGAAATTGAGGAAGCTGTTGAATCTGAAGTTGTACAGCCAGATAGTGTTGAGCATAAAAAGAAGAGTAAGAAAAAGAAAAAAGATAAGAAAGCTGAAACTAAAATTGGTGAAACAACAGATACATGTTCTCCTGTAGAAATTACTTCCTCCGAACAAGAAGCATTTGAAAAACAAACCGAATTCAGACCATCGAAACACATTGATACGCCAATATCCACGCCTGAGTCATTACAGACTCCTGTCAAAGACAGGTTTTATTCCGAAGCTCAGTATTGGAAAATTGATCCTACTTCAATTGACGACTTAAGCAACTTATCTGAAATTATCAGTGTAGAGGTAGAGCAACCACCCGAAAGTGATGTACAGTTAGATGTCGTTAAAGATAGCATAGAAGATAAACTTATGGACGATATTCCTTCGAATGTTATGCATAAAACTGACACTCCAACTGATAAAAAAATAACGGTTGAAGAATTTTTAAAAGAGGAAATACTTTGTTTTGAAAAACAGCAAGACGTTCCTGATGACAAGATAACAGAAGAACAATCGCTAGAAAGTAAAATGGCAGATTTACAAAGAGAAATAGAGGAGATGTTATTACCTGAAAACGATAATTCAGTTATGAGCGATGATATACCTATTGAATTAGTTGAGACAAATGCATCTATTGATGAACATCACGATGAAGTATTGGATAGCATTACTCCCTCCTTCGCTTCTCCTGATCCTGAAGATGCATTAACAGAAATGAAACCGGAACCAGCTAAACATAATGAAATTTGTAAAGAAGAAAATATAACAGAAGATAAACATATAAGTGAAAGTGTAATTGACTCTGCCTTAAGTGAAAACAAATATGAAACAGGCAGAAGATTCTCCGAGACGGTTGACATTTCAACAGACAATTATACAGTCACACTAGAAACAAATACTTCACAACCAGATGTGAATGAAACAGTTGTGGAACATACCGAAACATCTGACTCTCAACAAGCTAACATTTCTTCTCTTACTAACAACATACCAAACTTAAATGCCCAAAACTTTTGGACTGATAAATTCATTATGGATGACGCGGAAAAAATATTAATTGAACAAAAATCTAAACTAATTTCAGTAGATAAGGCTTTATATGACGAACAACTTGAAACATCTGTAGAAATAAAACCTCAATCTAATATAAACGTAGAAGTTCCGATAGATAGTGAAATCGGTATAGCGGAAAATCTTTTCAAAGATACGTCATTTTGGCCTGAAAAGCATTTATATCATGATGCGGAATGTCAATATTTTCTTCTTTTGGCTAATAAATCTAAAACTTCGAACATTACTAATACTGACATTGAAATCAAAGACGAAAACGATAAAGATAGGGACCGAAACGGTGGCTCCGGCCATTCTTCAGATACGGATGAAAACGCTCCTCGAGGACCTTGCGATTCGCCTTTCGATTCTAACTATATTTCGATGGACTTGCCCGGTGGAATTTGCAGTTGGAAAGATCAAAGCTCTTACTTAAGCTTAGAAACACCTACAGATTCTATCACGGGTATCTTAAGCGAGGACACGCCGCGGTTAGGTAGCGACATGCCAGAGGATATACTAACCGCCCCACCCTCAGAACCAGCCACCTTACCCCTGCCCACACAGGAGCCGCCTGAAGAGGACGCAACCCAGACGACCGCCAAGGTGACTGTGCTACCGTCGTATCGTACAATTTTACAATTTATATTTTATGTTTGGCATGATATTTACACAAAATTTTTAATTTCACTGATTACAAATCTATGTATCGTAAGTTGTCGTCTGCCAAATCTGCCGATCGTCTTGTAGTCGCCACTCTTGGCATGCGCGGCCGCCGCATTAGTGTAAACGCATTTCAAATTAGTTTGTGTAGTGTTTGTATAGCGTGTGTCTACAAATCTAGTCATGTCTAGTCATCCAAAACTTAACGAAATAAACCTTGAAATCTAAAAATATTTATTTGTTATAATAAAATAAATAATTGTGCAATTCTTGTTTTATTTAAGCTATATCGTCATTCGCTTTTGTTACCCTTATTTAAACTGAATTGCCAAAATCTGACTGCTACAAGACGAACGACACAATTGACGCTTTGATTGGAGTTTTTTTAGATGCTTTATTTGGGCTTTAAAGTAATGACGCTAAGAAGGAAACGTCTGACATTAAATGTCTGCTACCATTATATCACTCAGGTCAGTCATGTACTGTATAGTTAAACATGAATGCTTTGATTCCTTCTGTAGTAAATACCTCGTTTTAAGTAGAACTGGTTAAACACCTAAAATTATTACTATGTATAAATACACCATGAAATAACTTGTAAATGGTATCGTATAATAACTGTTCATCTTTGTTCACAGAACTTATTGTATGTTACTGTGAAATAATTAATGTATTCTTAATTAACGATATTGAGAATTTGGAGTATTCCGTGTCAAATGAGAAATCACACAACGTTGGGAAAACCTAATATTAGCTATTACACGCATTCACGCGATTTACAACACCTAAATCATTTATTAACTTAATAACTGTCTACCTTTATTTAATAAATTTTAGATTTCAATTTAACTTAATATCAGTATTGAAAATGACTTTAATAATTGTACTTGTGTTCATTATGAACTGTTTGGGTTCAGAATAAACATAATTTTTAATGTGTTCCTTAAAATAATGCTTTCAAGCCTGCGTTTTACGGTGTATGATGTTCTCATGATATGGAATATATTTGCTTAGTTTAGAGCCCCGTTAAGCCCTAATAGATGTTTAACAGAATGACCAAATTTGATTTACTCCAGCATGTCATGCCAACATAATATAGTGGATGTGTATGTGATTTTCGTTGTTGTTTATTGTGTTGCTAACTTACGGCCAAAAATATAAATTTAATAAATCAAGTATTTCCTAAAAAAAATACTTTCAGAAGTTAAAATTGTAACTCTTTGTGTGTTTTTTTAGATTTATACATTTGGCCCTCAGTCCATGCATCTGGAGTTCAAAATGGACTACCCTCGATTGACTCAAACGATGTGGAATTCTGAGATTGCGAAATAGACGATACAAAAGCTAGGGGCATTAAATAGAAAACTACGCGAAGTAACGTCGAACTATTATTAGATTGATTTGTCAATTGCTAGAAAATGTTCGCGTATTATTTGTAAAACGTATTCAGCTCAGTATGTTCATGTTCACGTGTATTCTCAGCTCCGACGCTATTCATTCATGTATATTCTTTATTATGTTCATGTATATTTTCGATAACCTTAAAACTTTAACAAGTGACATCAGTGCTTGTTTGAAGAATTTAGAATTATTGATTCTGATCGATGATAGCAAAATCGTAAATCATACAGCTAAATGTAAATCCCATTTGTCAATCGAATTCACACTTGAGGCTATTTTCGCATCTCGCAGTTCCACGTCGCTATTGACTGACGTAGCGTGTGGCTAATAAAGAAATGTGTTCTCAGGATGATTTATCTAACGATATTGAAACACTGCTCGAGGAGATCAGGATAGTTCAAGCGAATCTCTCAGATCTGCCAAACGAGAGTCTGGACGCGATGGAGGAAGGACTTCGGGTAAGTTTCATTGTAAATAATCCATATTTGTTTTCACGTGCAAATGTGACTTACAGAGGAGTTTCTTCGTAGAATATCCATTTTTGTATCGTCGTGTTGCGTATCGTTTCAAAATAGGACAAGTATTCGCCTTCAGCCGTCCCTATTCTCGGACTCGCTATATGTCCGCATGCATATGTTGCCTACATTCTGGGATATCTGGTATATTTCGAGCCGCTCAAAGATAGCATATCGCTAATGAAAAGAGAGAGTTCAAACTGTTTTCTGTATTCACTGCTAACAAGTACATAATCTATTATTTATTGATACTATTTATTGATTGCATGTTACACATACCGACTTAGGTACAATCCATTTTCAATTTACTGATATGTTTTGTGCTAACTAGAAAGTTTTGGGTTTCCCCTGCAATTTAATAATTCCCACTTTCGCTGTATTCATTATCTCAATGTAAACAAAACTAGAATCCATGATTGTTCTTGCGTCACACCGATAAAAATACGTACATATGTAATGTATTGATACTGAGTACTGGCGCATAGATCATCGACTGTTTTAAATCCTTATGTTTCTCGTATTCGGGCTAAATGTGTTGGTGCTATCATCACATGGCATTCTGGTTTCATTTTTAGTCATTTTAATTGTATCAGATGTCCCTCTAGCCACATGTTCGAGAGCGGCACTTAATATTATAAAGGATACGTCATTTTCTACACCAATTTTGATACATAGTCTTGATATGTTTTGATAGCTGCATCTGTGTTGACACGATGCCTGAGCCTTGGCCGTGAAATTGTTCCATGTATGAATTTTGTTCATTAATGATGTCACCGTACCTACATTCACGAGTTACGACATTGCGCGGTAATAATACACTAGTGTTGTGTTTGGCATCGCTCAGTAGGGCATTGGTTCGCGAAACTATCAACGCATAGTGCGCGGAACGAATTCAGCCGACAATTCCGAGCGAATAATTCGATTCCGATAATCGATTAATTGGCGACCGATTGATTAATATTGTAGTAAGTAATTTAAAGAAATAACAGTGGTTGTGTTTTTTTATTGTTTTGAAGATTTCGTTAACAGTTTTAAACAAAGCGTGTGTTTGTGAGCGTTTGCAAGTACGTGGTCTATGTTATAATAAAGAGGATCTTGGGTAAATTAAATATTGTTATATACATTCTATTAAGCGTAAATTACTTACTTCATGTCAGGGATATCCGCAGGCACCCGATAACAGGACAGCTGTCCTGTCTAAGGCCTAAGTAGCATCCCTAAGGCTAAAATTTTATTTTCTATGAACCTGAGTCAGCCTTAAGACACCCTACAACCTTATATTAGTATTTAATAATATGCACAATTACGTGAATCAGTATAAACAATAGTTTGTAAAGAAAAATAAAGGTGGTAGGTTTGACTTCGGATGTCCCTCCGCTACACTTATTGCTGCATTATAACAATAGAGATATATAGATCTCTATGATCCAGTTTTAAGGTTGTGGTAAGGAGGACACATTTCACAAACATTTGAATTTAGGAACGACAATGAATTCGTGGCTAAGGTCAGTTACGGCTATCAACTTTATTTGGGATTGGCTATGTAAATCTATGGAGAGCAGTGATTACTTTATCGTCATGTGAACTTCACTTTCGTTTGCTGCTGAAATTTCATAAAAATGTTAGCCAAAAATATTCAAATACAGTAATGTATGATACATAATAATAGTTACTGAGAAATATGGCAAGCGTCGTAAGATATTTTTGAATATTGACCTTTTCCTGTTGCAAATGTCATAAAGTTCCATGAAACAGTAAACAGCATAAATAGCCCTTAAATACATATTTATTAGGACAAACATATGAGGAAAACGTCACTTTTCTCTGTAATTTTCGTTTAATTTAATTTGGTTATGAGACCATTAAATTATTTATTAGCGGTCCGCTATAAGAAACCCATAATGTTGCAAGTAATTTATTACAGCTCTTAAGATAAGACGCATCACTACAACTATCGTCTTCAAAGCCTTTCAAATTAAATTAGCTTCCTCCTTCACGGCATTTGCACTGCTCTGAACTTTAAAAGCTTTAGTTTTCAACCTGATTGACTCTGAACATAATCATATTGTTATGGCTGTTGAAGTTTCGTTTATAATTTTATTTGGTTTCCAAAATTGACTGATATTTAAAATATATTGATAAGTATTTCTTTGGATACTTTTACTACCACTGGAAACTGAAATACAATGCAAATGTTTAATACATAATATCAAATATGAAACATGCATATGATAAATGGAAGTAATAATTTTGGCCTTGATCAAATCTCAAAAAAAAATTAACTTAAAGTAATTAAAACTAATTATTCCTTACCGTGGATGTGACTTGAGTGATAGGTACAATGACATCATTATCTATGTAATATGAGACACGTACAAGATTATTTACACGTATTTTATTATTCCAAGAATCTCAGTGCATAATTAGGGCTTATCTCAGGGTGACACATTCATGAGAGTGAAAAATATTGGTATAAAGAATGAAACCATCGATAATTTTAGCACCTATGCCGTAATGCCTATTTCTGTTTCTCAAATAAAATTCTTGAATTATGTCTACTTAATAATAATCGTTATAAACTGATATGATAACGCGAAATTTTGAAAACACTTAGTTTATTTTATTATTCTTAATAAGTTATTGTTTGTTTTTGTTCTCTATTTTTCCCTTCAGTCTGTTTTGATATTTAACGTGAATCGTTTACTTACTCTGAAATGGAAACTGAATGCAATTTTTATCTATAATTACATTTTAAATTAAGTTACCGTGTTAATAAATTTGAAGTGTTACAGTGAATTTATAATATTTTAAACTGCGAATGGATCTTAACTTAAATACAACTGATCAAAATCCCAATTGTTACGTAATACTGTTAGAGACTGGATTTATAAACTCCGTCAAATTTACTACTCAACCTAAAATTCCAGGAGGGCATAGATGTTCTAGTCAAGTGCGAGGAGGCGGCGAATCTTCTGGAGCACAAGATCATGGAGCACCGCCAGGAGGCGGAGATGCAGGCGCTGCTGAAGGAGGTTATAGTGGTGAAAGGCAGGATATCTAAACTGCTTGCTCAGGCGCAGCAGGGCCTAATCACCATCCAGGTAAGAAAGGTAAAACAATTTTATTTTCTTTTGTTTTTGTTGGAATTATTCTTTTCGTTTTGTTATTTATTATTATGTTGACATATTCCATATAATTGACTTGTTTCATTTTTTTTAAATATTGTGTCTGGTTATAATTCCAGGACGCCAAAGAACAACAGGCTAGTGAAGCTAAGGAAATTGAGGAGCAAAAGGATAAAATCAGCAAACTCGAACATTGGCTTGATACAATCAATGGTGATCTAAAAGAATCAACAAATCAATCGGATGTTCTCACTGAAGAGGACATTATTAGGTATATAGAAATCTACGAGCGTTACATAAGAGAATACGAAGAGTATGAAATTATATTGAAGTCCATAACTGTGATAAGTCGCGATGAATCTAGTCAATCAATATTGGAAAAAATAAATGTTACGAGAAAAACTCTAAAAGAAACGAGGAACCTAGTCATTGTAGAAATAGAAAGATTGAGGAATATAATGATTCAAATGAGAACTGCACCTGAGGTCGAAGTGGTAGAGGAGGATATTTCGCAAACCGATAGAACTATCGACTCTACCTCAATGCCGGAAGAAGTGGTGACGCCTAGAGATAGCGAATTCGTAAAGAGAGAAATTAAAATTGAAGAAACAGTTGTTAAGAAGGTTCCTACTGAGAGTGAACCCAGTGTACTGCCAGAGATGAAAGACGTTAAAATTACAGATGAAAGAAAAGAAAAACTACCAACCACCGTTACAATTGAGACTCAAACTGGCAAAAGTTTAATGTCTGAACCACCTTCCGTGGCTGATAAATCTGTGATATGCCAGCCTGACATTAAAACTACGCATGATGTATCTATAACGTGTGCACCTCCTCAGGAAGTGGAAGTACAGACTAGTGAACAAGTATCGCAGGAGGGAGAAGTAGTAGAAAACATTCAAGTAAGACAAACGATATCGGATGGACATGAAACTATTGAAATTGCTAGTCGGCCGGTCATTAGAAGCCAGAAAATAGATGAACAATCACTGCTAGTAGACGCAAAATATGAAGAGGACAACAAACGTAAAGATTCTCACTTAAATATAATACACAGTTTACCGCAACCATTCGAAACTGTGATGGTCGAACCTGATGAAACGACAACTGAAGTAGTCGTTGACGCTGATGGTACAAAGAGAATTATTGTAAAGAAAATAAGAAAAACGTTAATAACAAGACAGCAAATGGTTCACACACAACAACAACGATCGCAAATACTTTCAGGCGATCTACCACCTGAAAAATCCTTTACTCAAATAACATTACAGGAAGATAAAGGTTCAACGTCGACCAATATTGACGACGGTGGGATTCAACATGTTGAGTATCAAACTTACGGAAGCCAAGTTTTAACAGGTATTCCAGGAAGTGAAGTGACCATTCAAGAATATACATCAAAACCGGATATGATTATAACCATGACGAAGGATATGAAACCTGATGAAATTCTTCAGCTAGCAAAAGGTGAAATAGAACCTCAAATTCACACTTCTTCTTCAAGTGTGACCGCTGTGGTTCAACAAGTGACGAAGAGAATAGTGAAGACCAGGCGGCGCATAATTAGACGAGTGGTTATCATAGACGGAAAAGAGCATGTTACGGAAGAGGTTGTAGAGGAACCGGACAATGTCGAAGTTTTTGAAGAACAAATACCACGAGTGTCTATAAATGTTAAGGAAGGTGGAGTTCAGTTTGAAGAAATTGATGACTCTGATGATAAAGGTGGTAAGCCGCCAGGTGAAGATCCAGGCTATGATAAAGGCGTTGAGGATTCCCTGGCTGCTAAACCAGAAGATACGTCAAACATACCTAAAGAATTACCGAAAGATGAAGTTCCGCCAAAAGATTCATTGCAAGACAAGGAACTCTCCAATTTAATGAAAGAATTCATACAAAGAAAGAGTGATGGATCATATGTAGTCATAAAAGGATCCACCCCTGAACGTACTGTTACAATCTCTGAAACAACTAAAAAACTGCCATCAGAAATGCAGGAAATCGTTTTTGAACCTGGGTATCAGGTACAAGAACCTCATGAGGGACAAATGACTTACATTACTGGAGGAGTATCAACGATTGAATCATCGTCAACACAACATAACACTGTAATACAAAAAGTATCGCGAAAAATCACGAGAACAAGAAAACGTGTTATTAGACATATTCAAATTATAGATGGCAAAGAACATGTTACAGAAGAGGTTATTGAAGAACCTGATGATGTTGAAATCATAGAAGAAGAACCGCAGGTTTCGCAATCAATTCAACAAGGAATGAAAACAAAACGGATAAAGATCATACGTCACGTACAAATAATTGATGGACGTGAGCATGTAACAGAACAAATAGTGGAAGAACCAGACGATGAACCAAAAATTGAGTACGATGATGATACTATATTAGAACAACAAAGAGACACATCCCTACCACAGGGTACGATACATGTCATTAGTAGTGGTATAGATTCCACTGTCCCGCATGTTATTGATAAAGATCAGATAAAGGTAACTGACGAAGATAAGCCTACAAAAAGAGAAACCTCTCAGATTACAACGATAAAAATTTCAGGCGTTGAAAAAACCGAAGGACAGAAATTTGGCACTGCAAAAACTGAAAAGGATAATATTACTTTTATTAAAAAAGTTGTAATTGGAACTACTGATCAAGTTGACTCTGCAATAGATACCGAGGTCAAACTTCCTAAAAGTGAAATGTCGGAAGAAAAACATATTTTTGAGGTATTAGTAACACCTGATGTAAGAAAACCAGATAGCATTGTTGATTTGACAACCAGTCTAATAGGAACAGAGATAAGTCATTCTGTAACTCCTTGTACACCCAAAACAACACACCCTATTAAAGAGGATGTTACTCAAAAAAAATCTGAAGATCCTGTACAAAAGGAAGAAATACTTGAAAAAGTTAAGTTACCAGAAATACCACAACAAGCTAATGATACAATAAGCCCTCAAAAAGAAGTCGTCACAAAAGAATCAGTGAAAGTAATCTCAGAAAAGGAGTCGGAACCCCAAACCTCTGAAGATAAAATGATTCACGAGGAGCCCGTGAAAATTGAGAAGGCTTCTCTAACAGAGGAGGAAAAATCTCACAAGGATAGCGTTCTTAATATAACAAAGACCTTAATTGGAACAGAAATTACGCATTCCACTATTTCTAAAATACCTGCCACTATATCCACAAGGGCACCTACTGATGAAGGTGATTATAAAAAACCAATGAAAGTTGTTGAAAAACCGGAAATGTCTGAAAAAGAAGAACCAATTGAAAACACCCTAATAGAACATGTTGATACGATAAGCTCACAAAAATTAGATAGCAGCACAAAGGCGTCTGTGACAGTCATTTCCACAAAAATACCAGAAAACGGAAAAGCTGAAGACAAAGTAGTGGTTACAGAATCTGTAGAAGAACCTCTAATAGACAGCTTTCCAAAAGTTGCAGATAAAGATACAAAAATCAAGGCCCCGGGAGATAAAAAGATTCTGAAAGCTCGCAAGTCGCTTAAGAATGAGAATGCTTCCGTAATTGAAGAAGGAAAACCTCACAAAGACACTGTCCTTGACATAACGAAGACGTTAATTGGCACAGAAATAATTCATTCCGCAATATCAAAAATTCCACCAAGTCCGCCTAAGAAGGAAAAATTAGTTAATATTCAGACACCCGTTGCAGTTCTGGAGCAAAAAGAAGAATCTACTGGTAAGGATGAAACTCCTGAAATTCCACAAAAACACACTGTTGATATTGCGAGTCCTGAAAAATTCCCAGTAGATGCTTCAAAGGAAAAAGTAATAGACAAAATAGAAAAAATTGAAGCTAATAAAGAAAAATCTATTGCAATTGAAACAACAGCCATGACTATTGAAGAAAGTACAGGTAGAACAGTTGAACTTGTAGCTACTGTTCAACCAGAGACTCCTGCGATTGCAGAGTTAAAAAATATTGACGTTGATGTTCCATCACCTAAAGACATGTCAATGGTTGACATAACTATGAGTTTAATAGGTAGTGAAATAGATCACACTGTTATTTTGAAATTACCTACAAAAGAAGTGGTATCACAACAAGTAACTAAACCTTCATTACCTAGCAAAGATGGAGTAGAACAAGAAGCTATTGTTGAGGCTTTAGAACCCGACGACCAAATTAAACGATCAGTATCCCCAAAAATAGAACCTGAATCCGTAAAAGAACCTTTAACAGAATTCCCTGTCTTAAAACCATCTATTGCTGATATTACTCCTGAGCAGCAAATCTTTGAGGAAGTAAAGTCTTATTACCCTAGTGAAGAACTAGTTTCAACAACTCAGGCGACAGTAATTGTGCCTGTAAGTGAGACTAAATTAGATACAACTATTGTAGATACAATGAACCTACTTGCAAGCGAAAGTGCTTCCCATCAAGTGCCTGATGTAAAAAAGAAAGAAGAAACACCAAGCAAAGAAACTTCTGAGGAACAATCTTCATCTGAAGAAAAACCGAAGAAACCGGGTATAATTAAAGAGATAAGTGAATTTATTAAATCTAAAACAAAACCAAAAGAAAAACGTGGCAAAAAATCTAAAAAAGACCCTAACGTTGAAAAGGTTGACTCTGACGTTCCTGAAAAAGACAAAAAGCCAGTTGTAAAAGATTCACCAGTAGTGCCTAAAGAACAATTAGATGACACCGACAAATTAGAACAATTTGTAACCAAAAGTCCAAAGGATGTTAAGTCTCCTACGGAAAATGGAAAAGGTGACACAGAACTGCTTATTAAGGAAAAAGATAACTCTCTTTCGTATACAGTTGGCGAAAAGAAGACTCGTGCAGTACAAGGAGAAAAGATCGAAGGCGATGTTTATCAGAAACCTGTAGAAGAGACATATGAAGTTCAAGAGCCTGAAGACAGGATAATCGTTATAACTGAAGATATACCCGTGACAGAATTATCTACATCTGACTTATCTACGGCCGTAACACAGAAAATAACAAAAACAATTACAAGAATACGAAGACGAATAATTAAACATATTCAAATAATCGATGGCAAAGAACATGTAACTGAAGAGGTGATAGAGGAACCAGAAGAAGTCGAAGTTATTGAGAATGAGCCAATAACACATGTGTTACAAGAACAAGGAGTCAAAACAAAACGTATAAGGATTATTCGTCAAGTTCAAATAATTGATGGAAAGGAACACGTGACCGAACAAATTGTGGAAGAGCCAGGCGATGAATACGTTCCCGACTCGACAGTTACAGCAGAAATTGATGTCCAGATCTCAAAACCAGAAATTACTCGTGTTACTGAAACTCAAATCGCTGAAAAGCCTGAGAATACGGTTGATTTGACAAAGATGATGATAGAACAAGAAAGAGTTTCTTCGGAGCAAATGGTTAAGAAGCCTATTAAAGACAGAGAAGATACTCCTGTACTAGATGTGCTTGTAGCGCCAGCAAAAGAACTTGATGACCCTACAAACGTAAAAGAAACCATTAACATTCATTCGGAAGTGCCAACACCTATATTCATTGAATCAAAAACAATAGAACCGGATACAAAGAAAGATAAAAAATTAGTATCTTCAAAAGAAAAAGAGGTAAATAAACCTAATGAGATTGAAGTATCCGTTAAATCGCAACCTGAATACACATACACGCAGGAACATAAAGAAATCCAACAAGACCAATTGCCTGAATTTGAAACCCTAAACAAAATTATTTACAGTGAAAAACCCGAAACTTGTGAAATTTCGTCAAGTGTAGAACAAAAAGTACGTAAAATTTCGCAGGAGTTAATATCTCAAGAGAGTTCCATCAACGTTGAAAAGCCAGTATCTAAAACTCCCACTGAAGAAATAAAATTAGAGTTAGCTATTGAACAGGTAGAACAAGTTGACACTAGCAAGATCCCTGAAAAAACTCATTTGCTACCAAAAGAAATCGAACCCCCATTACAAGAATCAGATAAAAAGACACCTGCAGTTCAAATGTTAATTGAAAAATCTATAGATAAACCTGATGATCTACCATTTGTTGCGCAGGAAACTCCAGAAACTGTTGTTGAGACTCTATCAAGAGATGATTTGTTTGGATATGATTTGACTGAACCAACATTAACTCCACAAAAGGGCATTGTAGACTTCACGAAAGAATTAATTGTACAAGAAGCTTCTAAACATCAGGAGCCTAAAATTTTAACAAAAGATACTAAAATTAATAAAGATATTGCTCCAAAGGTGGATGATAAATTACCAATCCACACATTAACATTACAGGAACCTCCGGCGCAAACGAGGGTACTAGTTGAACCAATCCAAACAGGAACAATACTAACGGAAACATACATGAGTGAAGTTCCGAAATCTCCTGAATTGTCGTATGTGGAACAATTTGAGAAAATTGCTCAAACTTCGACTGAAAGTGTTGATAAACTTATGCAAGAAGACAAACCGTTGCCTAACGTCGAAATCATGCCATCGGAATTCGTTGAAAAGAAAATAGGAGATGCTGAGAAACCTGATGCCAAATATGACATTAATTTGTTTATTGAATCGGAAAGGCATGATACACATTTACGCACAGGACAATCAAAACTTCCTCCAGTTAATAAACAAGTAGATACTACGGATATCAAAGAAGTATTACCAGAAAAACCAACTCAAACAACTGAAATTTCTTTGTCCCTCACTAAACATGATGATAGTAAAAAATCTGAGCCCAAAGTACAATTAGACATCACGTATGAAGAAGGTTCTTCGATTAGTGAACCGTCAGTTCTGAAGAAAGACGTCAATGTAGATCTACCAGCTGAAGTTGTTATTACCAAAGAATACACCAAAACATCTAAGTTGGATATTCCTAAGGAAGATGAACCAACCACTAAACCACCTACAGAAGAATTGGCAAAGGATCACAAACGTAGTAAAAAGCGAAAGAAGCCTAAGCGCCCATCTGAATGTAGTGATTCTGTAGAAACTGAATCACATACTGAAACAGAAAAGAGTGTTTTAGATACGGACAGTTCTTCTCTGGGTCACTACGTAGAGTTACCAAAATCACCACCTGTGGAATCTCCTAAGCCAACTTCCGACCTTCTAGATCAAACAGTTGAAGAAAAAGAGTTTGAGACAATTTCAACGATTATCGATTCTGAACAAACAATTGAAGAACAAGGTTATGAACCTGAAGATATGTCTTTAAATCTTATTCCTACTCCCGACAAAAAGAAAAAACAAAAGAAGCGCAAACCGCAAGGTGTCAGTGAAGAAACTAAGTATCCGAAACAAACCACAACCGAAGAAGATACAACTGTTACGTCTCCCGTTGAAATGATAGACCCACAAAAACAGAAAAAAGGCAAGAGCAAAAAGGGTAAAAAGAAACCAATATCTACGGACGAAGTTCCTCTGGCTGAGCCAGAAATTAAACCTGAGAGTCCAAAAATGGGTCATGAAATTGTGGCATCATCGCCTCGTGATGAGTCATATCACACGATCAGTGAAACGTCAGATATTAGTACTGTTAAAGTTGTAGAGGAGTGCATCGGAAGTAGTCCTGAAGTGATTGAAAAAGAAGTGTCTACAACGGTAACGTACCCTATTCCTGTAGTGGAAGAAATCTTAACCCAAGAATACTCGATTCAAACATCGCCCGAGGTAACAGAGTCTGAAAAAGAAGAAAAAACAGATTATGTTAAACCAGAATTGACTGACAGCGAATTACAAACATCTCCAACTCCTGTTAGTGAAATAATAATTCAGACGTCACCGATAGAAGATAAGGAAGTCCACACGCAAACATCGGAAGAAGTCACAGTTGTGGAAAAAGTTGAATTATCAGACTCTCAAATGCAAACTAGTAGGACGGAATCTCCGGAACAAATCACACAGGCTGAAGCTACCACCCAAGTAATACCTAGAGATATTACAGTGCCTGATGAGAAATTCTCACAAACATCAACTCCTGAGGAAGACACTAAAAAGGAAGTGCAAGAAATAATAACAGAGTCTCGTGAAATGCAAACTTCACCTCTCCCTCAAGTACAGAAAGATGAAAAGAGCACTGAAATCATCATAGAGACGAGTGACACTGATATACAGACGATAAAACAGGAGATTGTTGATCAAGAAACATCTACTTCACCTGTTAAGGAAAAGGAAGTAACGGAAATCAGCATACAAACTCCTGAAGTTCCTCTTGTAAGTACATCTACTCAATCAGATCAGCCAGAGTTGCCGGAGGAACAGAAGCCTGACAAATTTGAAATTTCAGAAGAACTTAAACCATCTTTAGACTTAAATCTCGTTAAAAGGGAAATAGTTACGACCGATAGCTACCAACAAACGTCACCAAGGGTAATCCCCGAAATGTACCCACAGGAATCAGAAGTCGAACCTAAAAAAGAAATCATCACTGTCGATAGAACACAGCAGACTTCTCCGAGAGAAGAAGCCCCAGCGCCAATACCTGCATTGGAAGTCACACAACGAGATGTTATTACTATGGATGGATCGCAACAAACTTCACCAAGAGTACATTCAGAAGAAACCGTCTTTACTCCTGATCCTAGTACTGCTAAACAATATGTATCTACCATTGATAACACCCAACAAACATCTCCTAGGGTTTATTCAGAAGACTCAATATCAACATCTACAGACGAGCCGTACGAGGTACATTTACGTGCCCAAATTTCAATTCCACAAGCTACTACCGATTTCATTGATATGGAACGCCAAGCGCAAGAGTCACCGCAGTCCATATTGGGAGATAAGCACAAAAAGAAAAGAAAACACAAGAAAAAGGCAGAGTCGCCTTTACAATCTCCAGGAAGTCTTTCCGATCCTATCAATGCAGAATTGTCTATTTCAGTTACACCGACAAGTGAAGATTTATCCAGTAAAGATACATCCTCAATAGATGAAGGTATTTCTCACTTGGTTAGTCCTGTACTGCCAACAAGACAAGACAAAGTTCAACATAAACCCACGTATTCTGATGTCGTACAGAGATCTAAATCTAAATCACCATCGCCCAGCAAAACAATTGTAACGAAAACGGGTAAAGCAAAATTAATCGACACTCTTGAAAAACGGACTCAGTCTATTTCAGAAGTTCCCAAAGTTAGACCAGATGATACCATGACTGTAGCCCTTATCGAACCTTCTGTAGAAAAATCATACGATCTTGTCGTTAATAAAGAATTGGATGAAGTTAAGAATGCTCTTGCAAACAATAATCCACAGAAAGTTGAAAAAAGTATCATTATAGTCATTGAGACAATTTCTATATGGTTGGAAGAAATTCAGTACAAAATTCAAAGAGACGTTGTTTCCGGTGGTAAGCCAATAGACGAAACAATGAAGCTAAAGGCGTTGGAAAGCTACATCCAGAATTTGAAAGAAATTGTTTATGTCACTGAAGTGAACGAAGAGATTATTACTTTGATTGAGACGTTAACGCGGCAAGTGACCGCAGTTAATACTTTGAGTAATCAAAGCTCAGTAAAAGTAAAAGAAGTGGAGTCAGACTGGGTGAAGTTTTTGGAAGAAGTCAAGAAATTATATCAATCAATAGAAAAAGTGAAAAACACAGTAGATGACTTAATTCTAACAGAAATGCCGGCCCATCAAAAGCTTGATGCCCTTGATAAACTTGAATCTGATAATGCTGATCATTCCGACACCGTAAAGAAATTGTTTAGAAGATACAGAATTCTTGTAGAGACCAACCCGAAGAAAGAATGCCCTAAAAACTTGTTTATGAGCGATGATGATACTAAACAAATCGAGCGCTCCATCAACCTGGAAAGGGATCGGGTTATGCAACTAAGTTCATTGGCTGAAGAATATGAACAAACACTACAAGATTTCGGGCAGATTACAGAAGTGGCTGAAGCACTTTTAGATGGAAAAATCATTGTTTCCAATTTAGACCACCTCCACGAGGAAATACAAAAACATAGAAAATTCTTTGTAAACTTAAGCCACTGCAGAGCAATTCTAGAATCATTGGAAGATAATTTAGACTATGAGACAAGAGCGCAATATTCTGCACTTCATAATTCGCTTCATGATAGAGCTACAACGATAATAGATAGAGCTGCTGGTCGAGCGCAACAAATGACACTGGCTGCATCTAGATGGGGAGTGCTGGACAATGGCATGAGGGAAGAACAACAATGGCTAAGTGTTGCCCAACAAAGAATTCCCGATCTAACCAATGTAACATCCATGGATCATGAGCAGTACATAAATTTGTATCAATCAATAAGTCTCGATGTTTCACAGCACTATGCAAAAATGCTTCGATTATTATCCATAACAGAAGGCCTTCAAAATCTTATAGTATGTTCAGGTCTCGAGGCAGAATGTTCTAAAGCTCTCGATACATTACTTAAACTTCAGGAAGATATCGACTCGAGACTAACGCGTCTTACAGCGTTTAGAGAAAACTGGATAACATACGATCTTCTTATCGACAGAATAGAGGGTTGGATGAAGCTGGCAAATAGGGAATTAGAACATATAACACCGGAAAACATTACGACCACAAGCAATTTGAGACGCTTCTGGGAGTTGAAAGCGCAACATGAAATGCATAACAACTTAAAGAACGAGTCTGGTGTACAATTTGAAAAAGCATTAGAAATTCTTCCTATATCGGATGAAATGGTTCAACGACAATTCTTCTCTAAAATCGAAGACAAATGGCGTGACTTGTCCGACCGTATTGGCAACATACACTCCACCGCGATTCAAAACATTTCAGACCGCGACGTGTCCTCGGGAGAAAAATTAAACATACTTGAAGAGGAATTAAGGGAACTCCGTGGCGCGTTGGATGGTCTGAAAGGAGTAATCAAGAATGAAGATGAACTCAATCTATATATTGAGAGACTACAAGTGATGACCGGTCGCATAGACAGGATACAGAACGAGCTGGGTCGTCTTAGCCTACTACCCACCGCGGAGTCCGACCGCCTGGGGGCTCTTTTAACGCAGTCTGGTATATTAAACGATTTGATGGCTGAGGAACTAGAACGAAGTCTTCTGTTGAAGGAAAAGATTGTGCAAGTGCAAGCCGGCATAGTGCGCTGCCAGAAAAGCCAACGTCGCGCTCGACTAACGCTGGAGGAGTGCGAGGCAGCCGAGCGACTGAGCAGCGACGTGGTGGAGCGCGCTGCGGAGACCTGCAACAGGCTGCTGGAGGACCTGGCGTCGCAGTGGCGTGACATCCTCGCCCTGAGACAAGCACTGCACACCCTGCCAATAAGTCTACGTGTCTGCGTTTCGCCTACGGGCGTCGAGAAGGACATATCTGCTTTGCAGGTGAGATTTAAAATATATTTATTGCACCATTTATCTGATCCAACTTCGACCCCCGTCCTGGTAGACATGATATGAAATGATGAATTTATATTTTTGTTTTGAGTTTGTTTATTGTGTACACTTTTGAGTGTTCACGACACCTAAGACACAGTGAATACTATTTAATAAGGGAATAAATAAAAATTATCATTTCAAAACATATTAAACCCTGATATTTTTTATGAACGCTCATATAGTCTATAATCATTAGTTTGGCTAACATAGTTTTAACCTCCATACCTAAATAGGATAAATATCCGCCACACCTATTTCTGCCTAATATAAGATGATGTTCGACTCCGGCGACACCACCGCCACATGTATTTGTGCCTAATATCAGCAGTGTTTAGCGCTTCTGTATTCTCGTCTGAAGGGTGTCGTATGAGAGACATACTTATCCGAGGTCAACCTCAGGTAAGACTGATTTATCTAGGGTTGATTACAAATGTTCATTGACGGTAGTGGTCAATTACAATCAGGTGGACTGCCCGCTCGTTTGTTGCTTCGAAACTACAGAATAAAAAAACCATTATCTAACAGGAGAGCCACGCGGAGTTGGAGACAGCGTGCAACGAGCTGTGCGCGCGGCTCCGTGGTCGCCTCCAGCTGTGGCGGCGCTTTGAGCGGCAACTCGAGCTGGTGCAGGGCGCGGGCGCGGGGGCGGCTTCAAGGGGGGAACTCCCCCCCGGGAGGGGCAGGGCGGCTACCGCCCGTTGTTTGAAGGCCAGGGGGAAACTTGGGGACGGAAGACCCTTT
>DWNY01000025.1:0-26866 GCA_018250635.1 Telegonus apastus | reverse complement strand
CACTTAAAATTATAGGGTGGAGACATAAGATAAAAACACATCAAAATTTCTTATATATGCAAAACAATTTGATTCTACTCATTGATGAAAAATCTTATTTCAAAAGTTCATTTATTACCTTGCAAGTTAACCGTCTTAATTTAATAAGTAATGTCGTAAAACTTTAATACATCTGAAAAAAGTCGGACTATCCTGATACGCCAAGGAACTTAATCCTTTAGAACTAAAATCATAAATATGTAATTGTTAGCAAAATGATTCTTTGTCCGTGCCTAAAATCTACAAGCCGTTAAATTAAGCTGCTAATAATATATCATCATCGTGACGAAGTTGAAGCTTTCCTAAACCCCTTTCAATGAGTAAATTCATGTTATTTTCCAACACCATCAAATTACACTGAATCCTATTTGTTATTCAATCAACACACCCATGTTATGGTATCCATTGTGACTGTTATTCATACATGATTCCATTTATCGACAGCACGCCATCACCAAAGCCATCAGCTTCACCGAAAACCCTCAGGTTACTTGATTGTTTCATTTTGCTTCATCTAATATATTTATTTATATATTTAATTACGCAATTAATTATATAATTGACGATGAGGTAGAAGAGCATGTGATAAAAATTAAATTACTTGTAGTGTTGGCGGAAGTTAAAATAAAAATTTAAGGCTTCCATTTTTCATGACCTACGCGAAAGCTTTTGTATGACATATTTAAGACGAATATAGAAATAGCTAGATGTATAAAAGGATGTTTAAATTTTAGAAGCATAATGAAATTACATTGCTTTAGATAGTAGAAAATTTGAAAAACATTTAACGCATTCGCATCGAAAGATAAAATAAAATAACTTTGAAAATGACAACAAAATAAGCAGCAAATATGGCAAACCATAATATTCTATGCATGATAAACTTATCATTGTGATGATATCTAAAAACGATTTCAACAGGAATGATATGAAAAAGTACTAAGCATGGGACATGGCTAGCATAGAACAGCATGATAACGATAAACTTATGCCATAATTATTTTAAAGTTCAGAAGATTTTTAAGAACTAACATCTACCTCATTCGTCACCCTTATTATTTTCACCGCACGCTCTACACCCGTGTATCATTTGATTTTATCACATTGTATATATTTTTGTGTATTCGACACAGTGTGAACAACAAATACTTTAACCTTAATATTTTTAACACATGTCACAATTTTTAGTATTGATTTCTCAACTATCTTTCTTTAACTGTTCGTGAAGTTATAATCAATATTTTAAGCAATTTCTTTAATTTAAGTGATTTGTAAATATAATGCAGGAACTGTTAACTTTCAAAGGGCATAGAGTTTTTTTCTATATCGATATATCATTGTTTAAAAATGTGAAAGAATTCAACAATTACATAATAATTACTTGAGCTCGCTTCAAACTATGTCTTAAATACTATCATCTTCTCCTGAACAAAATATTGTTTTTATGTTCTCCTGATCATTAAGCATGACTTAATTTTATTTGTTTGTGTCATTAGAAAGTAATCACTAAAATGTCCTTAATTCTGATTCTAGGTACTGTAGAAGTCAGATAGTTAGCTTCATAAATTAGACTGATGCTAGCTGACAGAGACTTAATAGTTTAATCATAAATAAGTCTGGCTTAAACTAATAGAAGCTAACGGCAATATTAATTTAGGAATGGACTGAATTAAAGCATGTATGACTTTTTGCAAAATTGGAATGAATGCTATATGAACTTAGTTCGAAATGGCCGAGTTTACAACATGCAAATCACTATGAAAACGGAAATCCATTTCTTGGTGTACTTTTTGGTATATTTATAAACTTATTGGTTTTATTAATATATATAATTCCTAAACTTACCTTTATTACTCGGCTGCATTGAAATAAGTCTATCAGGCATGCTATTTTTAAAAGTAATGTTTCATTATTTTTCTTAGATATGCCTACTATTGCAGGATCTCGTCGTGGTTCTAGAACCAGCAGTGCACATTCGGCAACATCCTTAAGGTCGGCGACTCTGCGGTCTCCGACAGCGCCCGGCCCTACTTCGGTTACCGTGGAAATTCGGGCTCCTGATTCGTAAATGGAGTGGTCGTTTGAAGACATGTTAATACATGATGAATCATGAATTGAAGGAAAGACTTCTGAAAATAAGCAATCATACTCGTCTCGAATGTTTGTCGTCTCTTTCAAATGATGAACAGTATGACATGCCAAGTGATAGGATTCAACTTTGGGATAGAAATTAATATAAAGACATTTTGTCCAAATGTTTACAATATTTGTGATAAAATTTACCAATATATTAAGCTTAAAGATGTCGTGAAAAAATAAGACTACTTGCTACGTTTTGGCAATAATATTGTGCACTTGTACCTATCTGTCTTATTCAGCCACTCGTGAAGTGCCTCTTAATCAATGCGTAAAGGTTTGTCTGTCATTAAATAATACATAGATTTATTAATTACATTTTAAATATTAATTATAACACAGAATAGATTTAAAGCAGTTTATTATAATTATATCACGTTCACAAATACAAATATTGATACACTTTTTTTGATGATAGATGTAGGACACGGAATATTCAACGATATATTGTTATAAAAGTCTAGAATTATAGAGTGAAATATTTTAGCTTTTTTAGCGTTAGAATGATCGCTTTTTGGCAGTTTTGTAGTTCGATAGTTTGAAAGTCTATTACTAAGAATAAGTAATTATTTTAGATTAATCTTCGTTTTCAGCTCTTATAAGTACAAGCTAGATTTTGTGATTTTCTGCCTTAGATGACTTATAACTCACGATTCTATACAATATAAGCAATAAATAGATCTTAACTATATTATGGGGACCACCTCCATGTGCTGGAGTGATCGGAATTTTGATTTAGAATGAATAGAAACGAATAGAGGAGTCGGAATGGTCTGCTGCTTTTAATAATAAGACTTTCAAGTTCTAGCTTTAATTTGTGAGGAACGCAGCTTTCCTTGAACCATTACTATGAGAGATTTGTGAATCGAGCGTAAGTTTTCTGTGTTTTCTCGTAGTACCTTAAACTTATTTCATACTTATTACGTAATGTGTAAAACCGGGGAAGTTTACACATCTTAGATAAGGCTTCGTTGCACCTCAGAAGCTTAGACCAAGTATAATTGCAATACGCACAATAAGTGACGTTAAAGCCGTAGATTTTCTTGTGGAGTATCTTTCGATCACTGACAATTGATTCTAATGTGTGTGAGTTCAAAATCATCTTCATCAAACAATACGGTGTATACAACAATTTAGGGGAAGAATTGGGGTATGGACCGTATAAAATTCGCGACAACATTTTTGGATAATGCAAATAAAGTGTACTGAAGTAAGCTAGCTATTTCGAAAACTAAGCTATAGTATCTTCTAAAAAATATGCTCACAACATAAATTATATATTTCGAACACTGTGCTAGTTATATATCTACTGAAAATGCTGTAATTTACTTATATGAACTTTTATTATAACTTATACTTCTGAATAACGGTGTTTCATTTACCTAATTGTTTTTGTTTTGCTGTTTCTTTTTTAATAAAGAATACATTGAATACAAAAAGAATACATTGTGTCAAATTAATATTTCCTCATATTATCAGATATACTGTCTGGTTAATCAATAAATGTATATTTAGGTCATTTTGGACCAATTTTAGCGTTAGGTATGTATATTCGAATTTGTTATTTAAATTTCTACAGAACTAGTGATGTAGAAAAATACCGTGCTTGTGTATATATTTATACATATAAGTTACAATGAAATAGTAATTTAATGCTTAAAATTCATGGATTTACAGATTTCTAATTATACTAGACGTGCCCGCGGTTATAAAAAATGTAACATGATATACTTAGGTACATATAATTGAAACTCTTTATCCCACGGGAACCATACATTTTTTCGGGATAAAAGAAGCCACTGTGTTATTCCAGACTACAATCTATTTGTATACTAAATTTCGTCCAGATCTATTGAGCCATTCTAAAGTTATAGAGTAACAAACATCCCGCCATCCTCACAAACTTTCAGCTTTATAATATTAGTAAGATTTATCTAAATAACATTTAAGTAGCATAGCACGCAGTTCGCAAGCATGCGGATGTGTTGCCACTCTCGGGGATTAAGATGGACGATGGTCAACTGATTTGTTATTAGCTGATACGAAAACCTTCCATCGAAAGATTTGTCTCACACAAGAAATAGGTGTTGGTACCTCACCGGTTGTAATATATCGATTTTTACACCACTGTTCAAAAATCGTTAAGGATTTCCATATTATGTTTGATTACATGTTTTTAACTCATAAAAGTAACTATCATATTTGTGACTTATATAAATAGCTGACTTGAACTTTGGTCATTAGGTATATTTTAATAGTAATGAAAGATTTTGAATAATAATTATACCAAAAGTAACAAAAAAGCTCTAACGACATCTATTAGCAAACGTACGTACAATTTGCATAACAAGAAGAGCAAGCAACGGTTTATTGACTACGAAGATAAAGCGACATCTGTTGGAACGCTTATGACCTACTCAAAGGTAGAGCTTGATACTGTTTGGATACAGATTAGTTTCATATATTCCGTATAGATGTCGTTATTACACATTTATCTCATAAAGACATTAAGTTTCAATAAAAGATTCTTCATTTCAAACTTTACCATATTCAAAACAAAGATTACAGGCACGCATCTGATAATTTCATCGTGTAAAATTATAGAGTAATATATTATTCATCATTAACATCGTGTATTAATGATCAGTTATTAGATTACTGACTGTTACTTTAAAATATTTAAGTACCTACTTACTCGTCTCACGAATTTCATGATTTTTGACCCCTCCCTCTCTAGTGTGATGTTTTGCAATCATACTACAATCATGGATATATTACATTTTGAAGTGTGACGTCACGGAATTTAGGATCTCTCCCCCTTGTCGCACAATGTTACACTTCGTCTACCCCTCCCTCCTCCTTAACGTGTGACGTAATTTATGAGTGACCCCTTATTTGTCCAATGTGTTATTTCATCCGACCAGAACAGGTCTTAACACTGCTAATATTAAGCAGAAATATTGTCAGTAAGTGAAATGTATTTTTTATGAGAAAAAAATTAAGATCTCAAACTATAAATAGGTGTGACGATGATGCCGCTGGAGTTAAACCACGACAGATTCGACCACCTTCAGATACACTACAAGAAATACGTACATATATCGCCGAAGAATCTCAGAGAATTGTCTTTTATTTCGCTCTAAACTGAAACACCGCAACAGCATACGACCCAGTTTCGATTTTTCGTACCTCTACATCGAACACATTTTTCACCAGCGAACGTCGCTTTGACTGCCCGCTAAGCCGTACGTTCGACGACATGTGTTGAAGCCAAAGTTAGAGATCAAACATGATAGCTTGCAGCAAACAAGCCTTGCGGCGTGTGTCCGGAGCAAAGCTGCTTATACGTTACCGAGCAGTTTTATGTAGGGGAATATGCAATTTTTACATTCAACATCTCGATTTTTTTTATAAATTTGGAGTTGCAATTTCTGACGCATACTGTAACCAGCTCCGTGTATAACAGGGGTTCTATACCTACCTGCAGATCTTCAAATGCTCCTTTTGAGAAATAAGATTTAGTAGGTATCCGTCTTTGGAAGTTCCTTCCTGTATCTATACGTGATACAAAATATATATTCTCATTTGAAAATCTTGTTAAGTCGCATTGTTTAGAATCTTTGACTGTAATTTCTCACGTTATAATTTCTTACGTTGTAATTCTCACTATATGCTTAAACTGTTCTCCTTTGCTGCTACGGAATGTTTTATGCTATCTTAAATATTTTTCTGCATGACTGCTTTAGTCTTTATACTATTTTTTGTACCCTACCTATTTTTCTATCCATTATTACTTTAATTTCGAGGTTGCCTAGAAGAAATCTATGTTTAGCGATAGGACTGCCCTTTGTAATTGTTATTTTGTGTCATTTTTCTTTATTGTATTTTATAAAATGGTCCCCTCTAATCTAAGCTGACTGCTTTCAACCGCACCCTTCCATTGAAATGTAAAAACTACACGTTAGATGTAGGTTCACATCAATCTCTAAGTAGAACCATATTGATTCTACTACTTTTTTAGATTTTTTTATATACTTAAGATCTTTTTATATAACCGACGTTGGTGACTTAATGATGTTACATGTTTATAATGATGTTCGTATAATAACCGCTTCTTAGAAACTGTTGGGACTATGCTTAATGTCTACGTTAATTATGAAAATAGTTAAATGACATTACCAAATTAGGAAATACGCCAGTATCTTTACAAAGTACCTTAAATAGAATATATTATGACACGAACCAGTAAGTCTCAATGGCTACGAAAGCAAAGCTCTTTAGTGATCGTAACCGATACTTTCTTATACGACAAAGTTCTGAGTAAAATCCGTAGTGAATTTTCTAAAGTTTATTTGGCTCAAAAGTAAATTCGAAACATTTTAAAGATTATTAATTTAATAGGTATCAAAAATAAAAAAAAAACACATATTCTTGGTTACACGTTTGTAACGGATGTTTCGTTTTCTTATAAGTAAAGCAACTTAGAAATAGTTGCGCTGGAAATCTAAAAATTTTACGATGCGAAATTCATAGCCCGCAAGTAAATTTTGGTAAAAACATTCTTTATGCCCTCACCTCAATGTTGAATATTTAAAAACTCGTGAAGTCATTTATTAAGAACCGATTATTTATGTAAAGTTATTTGTGAACAGATTTTTGAGCTAGAATGAAGATTATTTAAGCGCAAAGATTTTTCGACGTTGATTATTGGAAGAAATGACGTTTGTGTGCATATGCAGACGTGCAAGTACCTACGATGCATGTTTGCTTGCGCATATGCAAGCTGCGTGCTGTTGTATTTTTTTTTAAATCGTCAATCATTTCAGTGGCATTCGTAAAGTGATCCAAAGTTTTTATGACAATGTCTGGTTAGAATTTGAATTTCAAAAACTCAATAAGAAAGTTGTTATTAATTCTCATTAAAATAATATAAATATTTATAGTTATTATTATATTACTCCATGTTCATATTTGATCGTATAAATTAACTAAATTTAGAAGAAAATCTCACTTAACTCTTAATTATTATGATACAATAACATTCGTACTAAATCGTACTGTGTTATTTTTTATTTCTTGTTGATATTTTTGTGTTTGTCTTTGTGTATATCGGTGACATCTTAATATATATCCGCAAGAGACTCTTCTTAGCTATACGAACACGTAAATAGAAAGTGTATGTACTAATTCTACTTAATTTCCGCATGTACCGAACACACGCTGAAGCAATCTGAAACTTCATTAAACTTGAATCAGAATGCGGTCGACTTGATTAGCCACCTGAGCTCGTTTCACACTTGTTCTGTTTGTATAAGTGAATTAGTGAACACATGATTAAGTGGAAAACAATGGAAAATGAAAATTAATGAAAGATAATACTTTGAAGTTTAAATTATGTATATTGTTTGTGATTTTTAAGTAATATGAAAGTAGCTAACGATCATACAATCCACTTGATGGTAAGTGGCTCGTAACGCCCAAGGATATCTGTAATAAACCCCAGATAAGATCGAAGACCAAATATCTCCCTTACCACACCCTTCAAACCAGAACACATCGGAGATAAACATTGCTGTTATTAGGCGGAAATAGGTGTGGCGATGGTGCGACCGGAGTCGAACCACAAAGAGTTCTACCTCCTTTAAATAGATAGTCAGTCACTGAAACTCAGAATTACTTCACTGTATGAATAGGTAGACAGTTTCCCGATCGAACGACATCAGTTTTAACAATTTTCAAAACGTGTTATTTGTGTCATGGATACTCCAGCTTAGACCTGAGATCTAAATGAGGTTTTCGTATCTGATAAGTTATCATGATAAATTAATTAAATTAATTTTAAACAGTAACGTTAGATGTTTAGGATATGAATCTAATTGTCTGAATTTGAAGTTATGTTAAAGCTAAAAGAAAATATGAAGGGAAAATTAAACACCAAAGACTTCTTTGCAATGTACTGAAAAATATGAGAAGAAATCAGTCTACTCTTAGGAGATTCTCTAAGACTTTCTTTAGAATAACTTCTCATGTGGGGCAATGATGGGTTAATTATTTATCATACTTATTAATATCTATGAATAGTCTTAAAAGTATGAATAGTAGGGACGCTTGCATCACGAGAAGATTACGTAGGCTCATTAAATTACCTCAGGCCAGATCTCTCTCGGTCTCAAATTATTCCCTCAGAATCCACCGACAGCCCAAATACATGAAATTTCGAGACCTAAATTCTACCTGCGATATTTCATTCCCTTTTCAAGAAATTTGTGAAAAGATATTTGTAAAGGTATCTGTTTGGCTACGAATTTCTCATATTAGCGAAATTTTCGATGTAAGTTATTGGGAATGAAAATTTATTTTTTAATTTTTACGACTAGCGTTGTACAAGTAGATGAAAATTATTTGTGGATTGACTTTTTACGTAACATCAAAGTTGCAAAGGAGCATGCAGTGTGTTCAACCTTTCTTTTTGTTTTTTTTTTCATGGGGCACCCATCGTGGGTTCCTCTCAGTCGCGGAGGCAGCGGAGAGGATATGACCGCGTCCGAGTCCATCTCGAGGTTGTGTTTAACTCTGTCTGAGACTAGTCCCTGGTCGAGCCTAGCTCTAATCCTATGTGAGCACGGGCACAGATGCATTGTCACCTCTCAGGACTAAGTTGGAACGCCTCGGATATGTATGTCTTCCTTATCACACTTTTCAATTAGAAAGACACCAGCGCTTAAAACAACTATTATTGGTCAGAAATAGGAGTGGCGTTGTAACCATACAGTACCGTGGCGTTATTGGTCAGAAGTAGGAGTGGCGGTGCACAGTTCTATCAACCATCTTTAGCTGTCTGATTTGATTCCAGCACTATCGCCACTCCCATCATGGTTACAGTGACATTCTAGTTGTAAAGTTGTAGAAATCAAATAACTTTTCTGAGCCTCTCAACCTTCGTGTCCAAAATGGGTTACTTACCCATTTACAATTGACTATGTTCAAAACCTGTTCTTTTTGGAGTTGTTTAAATATTTCAAGTAATATCACTAGGATTGTAAAACACAAAAAAGGTCCTTATGTACATTTACCATTTATAAAGCAAATACAACACCATATCTAAAAACTCACGCAACTTGATATAATAAATGGCAGAATAGCAGAAGCATTGACAGATATAGAAATGATTACAGTAGGATTATCGTCACAAAATGTTCGCGGGAACGCTGACAGCTATAATGATAAACGATGGAAGGATATAAAGAAACCGATACAGAATCCGTCGTCGTGAATAAACCCGATAAACATGTCGCTTGAACGATTTATCTTGCGGCGATCTTGTATACCTCCGCGCAGGGTTGGTGTTGTTTCGTGACAGTGGGATTGGTCAACTTTATTTAGGGATATTAAATACCTATTGGTAAGTAACTAATTGATACCTAATATATTTACTAGGTGTTGTTTTTAAAACTAAATATTATTATATCAGCGTTTATAGGAAAATCTGTTATGAATAACGATATTTAAAATGTCGATTGAGTTTCGATTTATGAAGGTCAAATGTATAGCTATAATCTTGTGTTAATTACCTATTAGGTTTTTCTTTTTGGTACCAAACCTAAATTAGTACCAAACTGGTATATACCAAAAAATTTCAGAGTGGAATACGGCAGAGAAAACATTATCAACTTACTACGGGTTTAGACTTATTCCTCAGAATATTAAAAGAAATATCAGTAAATCTTTCAATACAAACAGTTTTTTTTATAAAACTTTCATAAGGTAACTAAAAAACTGGTTCAATCCAAAATTCCGTGGCATATTTATGTTGAGCGAATCAAATTGTAACGAAAGGGTGCGAACCTTACTCATCTAACTGAGTTCATTATGAATGCTGCCGTCAAGGGACCGCTTGTGGTTCTCTGTATATATTAACCGCGTTGCTTATATACATACATCTGAGAAGAATGACCTCATGTTGTTGGACATGGTTAAAATGGACATGATGTTGAAAGTTACTGACCTCATAACTATGTTTGTAATCTAAAGTAAATTAAAAATAGGAAGTTCAATATTCACTCTTGATCTAACCCCGGTATAACTTACTTTTTTCTAAAGACTCTTATTTGACTTTAAAGACTAGAACTCTCATTCATATATTATTGAATAAAATCAATCCATCCCGCTTTGTGTATCTCAATGCACGCATTGACTTAATAACTATGCACAGTTGTTGTTTAGATGGCTTACCGTTTTCATGTGCACTTAAATATTTCGCTACTCAAAGCCATGGTCTCGATTTTTATCGCATATTTATACGGTTATTGCATCGAAAAATTCGTCGATAAATCTGTGTTATTTACGCTTATAATCTTACATAGCACACTGTGATATCACCGGACAAACAGGAGTAAAAATGAAATTCGAATAATCCTGCTCCATCTACTTGTGAACACTGATCAATACAAGTCTGTATAAGATATCACAGATATCCAAAAATGTATTTTAGCAATGAGACAAAAGTTTGCAAACAATATCAAATTAATCCATGACAACAAATAGAAAACAAGTCAAAATAACGACCGCAACCGCGAATCAATGTCAATCATAATCCAGCCTGTTATCCTGCATCGGAGTGAAATTTGACAAAACAAATTGAATCACATATTAAATAGAAGGTATTATGACTAATCAGGAACAAACATGTAATTAATTGGCCAGTGTATGAACTAATTACAAAGCTAAATTAATGAAATGTATCCAGTAATGTTATTTTGCGCAATGCATACGGAATTTTGTACAGCCGTTTATTAATAAAATAAATTAATCTACACAAGTCTGATAAACTAGGAGTTGATAATATGCATGTAACCTGTCTGATTTTTAAAATAAGAGTGAAGAATGAACCCATCAGTCCATCTGATAAGTTTTGACTATCGTCCATGTACATCAGTGAATCCTAGATAAGAATCCTAACGAAGGTCGATTGTAGTTACGTAGCGACCTCTGATGATTTATTTAGAACGGCACGAATCAATACCAGAGCTCAGTAGCACTTGAATCTGTTATTATTAGGCAGAAAGAGGTGCTGAGTTGTTGCCGTCAGAGTCGAACCATAAAGATTTTATCATTTTCAAAATAGTTCACCGCACATAAGTATCACATTAATAGATGAAACAAAAGTGATAGATAATACTATCAATGGTTTATATTACCTAACCTCGTATATGCATTATTTTCCCCCTTCTGAGCCCGGGTCTCCTCTCAGAGTGAGAGGGCTTTTAGGCCATAGTCCACCGCGCTGGCCAAGTGCAAATTAGTAGACTTCACACACATTTGACAACTTTTTTTTTAAAGAACTCTCAAAGGTGTACAGGTTTCCTCACGATATTTTACTTCATCGTTAAATTAAGTGAAAATTAAATTCTAATACGCACATCACTTTGAAAAATCAGAAGTGCCTAAGATTAGAACCTCGGACCCCCGATTGAGAGGCCGAGTTACAACCACTAGACTATCACTGCTATTACCTAACAGCCACTACCTAACTGTTGACTGGAAATTAATTCTAACCTATACAATTAAATGAAATTCAAGTTACTATTTGTAATTTTACAATAACAATATCAATTTACTAAATACCTATGTAAGTATATACTGCACTGATAACAAAAACAATTATTAATAAAAATGTCTGGCAGTTTATCCGTCCGTCTGTTACTATCAGGTACATTAGTATATATTAATATCATGTAATTTTTTAAACACGGATGTAACCGCGGGATTGAACTAGTTATAAGACGAAAATGACAAAAACAGCTACCTAAAATTTACCCGTAAGCCCATCCAACCGATTTTGTCAGACGGCTCGCTTTGAGAGAATATCTGAATCCTAATATCAATAGACACGATGCCATGAAAAGGGACTGGTCACGGTAGTGACAAAGGGAAATCAGGTCAGACAACTGAGTCAGACCCGTCATGAGGAAATGACAAAGATGTAAATTTAATCTTGAAAGAGCACTTGAAAGTGTTGTAAAACAGATTACTTAAAAAACTAAAATTATGATAACATGATTGTTTGGTGTAGTAGAGAAGACATTCTTGCCTTATTCGAAGCATTTCAACTGTCGGCAGAGGTAGCAACGCACTTGAGGTTGACTTTATGTAGGATTTTCATCTTATCTTTCATCTTACCGGTTTGATTATAATTCATCAGGTGGATTGATGTTTGCTACTTCAATGCTATTAAAAGATATTTTTATAATCTACTTATATAATCATCACCGCAATCACCAGGAACTAAATCTTCACTTCTAAGCATCTTTTTAGAAATAAAAGGAAAGTTTATAGTAAATTTACTGGTCATTCTTTCTTTGTTCAATATAGAAGGTTTAAAGTTTTTTTTTTGGTGCGCCTAGTAGCCTAGCCTGATACGCCTAGTAATGTGTTTGTAGATCGGACCTTATCGCTTAGTGGTCTAATTCCTCCATGACTGTGTTCCAAAGCAAATTCTATAAGAAAAGTAGGTATAGTATGAATAACTAATATAAAATTATTAGCAGACATGCAGTTGGAAGATGTACATTGCATAAGGCACACAAAAAGTAATTATATAAAAATAAACAAAACATTCAATGCATATGAATTTTATATAAAAAGAAAACAAAACCACTGAGAGAACAAATAATTTATTCCAAGCCCCGTGGGTGTAATGTGAAATATCCAGTCTTGGAAACTCATAGCAGGAAGCAAATTCGCGAGACAAAGAAAATGCAAATTGCCAAAAAATCCCTCGAAAATTTCGACCACAAATTGTACATATAAAACCGCAATAAATGTCATAATATTCTATAACCAGGATAGTCCAATCCTCCATATTAAAGCCATCTTATCCTGTTCAGGGAATCCTTAACTATTATTGTTATTGGAATCTTACGAAAATATTAAAATGGTTCTTGAGACCTCTTTCCATCTCGAGTCTATAAAGTTTCTGTTCAAATTTATTCAAATAGATACTACTTAAATATTTATATTTGGAACTTTATCCTTATTTAGAGTGTCAAACTAAACATGACTAAGCTTCTCAAACAATGAAGAATAGTAAATAATAAATGATGGCGATATATCATTTATCATGTACAACGGAATAATTCTGATTATGTTTACAAAGCATATGGGATGAGTGGTATCGATTAGTTAGAAAATGCGAACATCACATACAAAAATCAGATTCCAACAATAACGAAATTTTCTATGGCGTAATAAGTTTTACAAGATATTTTTTGCCTTTTGTGGTTTGAATCCAGTATTTGAATCCACGCTTTTTCGTTGCGTTCATAACTTGGTCGCTTTTTAAAAGATTTTAAAGGAAGTAGCAAACGAGGATGCAGCTCACCTGATGGTAAGTGGCCACTGCCGCCTATGGACAACTATAATCAACCTCAGATAAGTTCACAGCCCTACCTGAGGTCGACCACAGATGTGTTGCTTGTGAACTAAGTTGGAATGCCTCTACACCCTTCAAACCCGAACACAGCAGCGCTTAATTTTACTGATATGAGGCAGATAGGTGTGGCAGTGGTGCCGCCGAAGTCGAAACACAAAGGGTACTACCACCTTTAAAAGATAATTTTGTACACCCAATTTGTTGAAATTTTACGAAAAAATGGTAATTTATTGTTTTTGGTTCTGCATTAATCTGGTTCCTTCACCCTTCAGAGACCTGTATAATAATGTATGCCACGTTGAAGCTCTCTGGTGTATTTGGACAGTGCTAATGAAAGACTAATTGGATTAAAGTGTAATCACGGTTTTAACCGATTCGCTTTCTACTGTCAAGTGCTCTAAGTAGATTAACGAGCAAGCTAGTTAAAACATTTCCTTAGAATATGTTATTTACATACTTGCTATATAATTTACAGATATGTAATAATAAGGCTTTATTTTAGAGCTTGGTATATGGAAAATACTTTTGTACATTTTACTAATCTTACTAATATCATAAAGATAAAACTCTGTGAGGATGGATAGATGGATGTTTATTACTATATAACTACAGATCGGCTGAACACGTCTGGATCATATTTGATATAAAGATAAATGATAGTAAGATAGATTTATAACGACAACGGTTTCATAACGACATGGGATACTTTTTCCCTAAAAAAATTACAATTCCTTAAGCTTGCTGGGGTAGTATAACAATTATATTCTATAAGAACGGTGTATTAAACAGAACTTTCTTTATAATTCGTATAATAGTCTTAGCGCATTTTCTACGAGAAAGCTTGACTAATTTACGAAAAAAATATCTAAAAGTAAAACGGTATCAAATATTTTAGGTATCTTTTGCTCTCTTTGTGTTGAATATGTTAATATCAGTTATTATTGGATCACTAAAATTGTCGAAAATAATGCCAGTTCTCTATAATATAGTTCCAGCAAATATCAACACACCTACGTATTTCGTTTACGAGTAAAAGACAGCATATAAGATATGCATAGGAATCATTCTTCGCACGTTCTTCAATTTACTGTCGACGTAAAGTAACACACGTACACTTCGAAGGTGACATGAAATAATGTATCCGATATCTAGATTAGTAGGCATAACTGTGCGACGTTCAGCCTTTGCCTTGCGAGTCTGAATTAAATCTCATACTATGTTTATGAAGTTAAATATTATCACTTGCTTTGAAACTAAGCAGAAAACTTTCATAATATTTGAAGGTGATAGAACCGTTTTGGTTTATCATTTCAGTTTGGTAGAAATCTGTGGTTTGACTCTGGCGGCATCATGGATGTATTTCTTTTTTTATGTTTTGGTGGAAAGTGGCCACTGCCTCCCATGGACATCTGTAATCAACCCCAGACAAGACCACAGCCCTATCTGAGGTCAGTCACAGAGGCGTTGCTACTCCTGAGGACTAAGTTGGAATGCCTCGAATAAGTATGTCTCTCTTACCATACCCTTCAAACTAGAACACAGCTGCGCTTAACACTGCTGTTATTAGGCAGAAACAGATGTGGCTGTGGTGCCCTCGGGTTCGAATCACAAAGGGTTCTACCACCTTTAAATACTTCTGCCTAATAATAGCACTATACACCGATGTTGTTATCATTAGGTTATTTTATATTGCCCACGTCTGGTTGCTTAAAGAGGTATTCACACCAAAAACTTAAAAATTTTGGGATCACCAGAACGCATAGATTGAACAGGATATGATAGTAACAGTACCATTTCACAGGCCTTCGATATCAAGTAACGTTAGATTTGACGATATTTCGAACGCTTATAATGTAGTGAATAAATTTGCATGGCATGAATCGAACGATACAATTTCGTCGGCAGACGCTGTTTCGGTTCACTCTTTAAATATTACTTTGCACTAAGTATTATCTAGAAGAAAACGTTAAGCCTAAATGTTAACTTAAAGAGTCGATGTAACTATATTTTGTAACACTAAACGTTACAAACTATAATATATGCAAAGATAACGACTTATACATATATTTTACAGTTCCTGTGGGATACAATTTATTTTTTTATAGTGACTATTACTTGACATTATTTTTTGCATAAGGGTATTTGAAGGGTCAGATAACATCACAGGCTATTTTTTATCCTGGAAAAATGTACGGTTCCTGTGGGATAGATTTCAATCCTCTTTCAAAAAATGCTATTTCTTTGAGTCATATTACATTTTCTTTATAATTGCGAGGAAACCCACGGGAACGTCCAGTGTTTTAATAATAATAATCAATAGTATATACATAGAACTGAGCGTGGTTTGCTTTAGTTTACCAAAGGCTTATATCACTTACTATCAATAATTAATTCTCATAAAAGCAACATGGCAAAATTTGCTTCTATCTTCGTTTCGGTATTCGTTTATACACTAATACCTAGCAGTTTAACACCGATGGATTGCAGTCAATTGATTACGGTTAGGGACTACTAGAGAGCAATTCAATTCGAATTCTAATTACACATTAGGCAAGTTAGCCTCTCATTAACACAGTCAAAATGGACGGATAAGGTTCAACACTGAATACAGAACAGAAGCCAAGAGGCAAAAGAGTTAAATTACAAAAGTACTGCGCCAGAGATAATGTTTCAAAATTTGGTATCTTTTTCAACAGACAATGTTTCCGCGAATCTCCCTATTATAAACTCTGGAAATTATTAACGTAGCTCAAATATTAGGGGAACCACAGTCAAGAGAACTTTAACGTTACTTTCAACGAACACACCAGTAGCTCAAGTAATTCTGAAAGGTTTTGATAGCCTGTGGCAGCGAAGACGTCGCGGGAACGATTCTAATCTCGGAGTACGATCACGATAACAATAATAGTTAACGTTTCCTTAACAGGATAAGGAAGTTTGTTTTAATATAGCGGGTTGGACTTTAGTCTAATGCATTGTGGGAGATGACAGCTATTGCGGTTCCAGAGGTGGAATTTGTGGGCAAAATTTTCGAGGAGTTTTTAAGCAATTCGCTATTTGCATTTTCTTTGTCTCGCATTTGCTTCGTGGTACAATGAGCTTCGTAAGGCGGGATACATTTCGCATTATACCAGCCACGGGGATTGCGGAATAAATTATTTATTTTCTTGGCGGTTTTGCATTTTGTTTATGAAATTTATACATGCATTAACCAGAACGCGGTAATTGCGGAAACTACTTAACGTGACAATGTGAAATAATGTCTTTTTTGCCCCACTGCGTCAGAAGGAGGTTGAAATATTTTTGTAGAATTTTTAAAAATATTTAATCATTTTTGTGTTTTATTATTTTTCATACAAATATATGGAGAAGAAAATAATTATATTAAGACCTTTCACTCTGTCTGTTTACTAGCGAGTAAGTGACACTTGTTTGTTGTATTTTCTAATCATATCTATTTTCAACGTTATATCAAATTGAGGTGTTGTTTTCATAATAAAAGAGTCAAATGACAAGTTGTTTACATATTTTTTAGACTTCGTGTTTAATTGATTGCATATTTATTGTATAATTTATTTTTGAGTTATCATAAAATATATTTGTTAAATATGTACCTATAGATTTAATTAATAATAAATCAAATAACCAAGGATATTCAACAAATTACTCAAAAACGTTATTTCTGACAGAAATCTTTATAGCCACATTTCGAAATTGTAACGCCGTCGCGATTACAATTTACGAAATTTAATTACCCATTAACAACTTTATCCCCAGCAGAATTTCAAGCAGCTATAAATCGAATCATCGTTTTATCTTCTACTGAATAATAATTTCCAATCAGATGTCTTAAATCCAGATAATTTGTCAAGTCTTCGATTCATGGGCATCCATCAAGCTTAGACGATGGCCATCGCTCCTCAGAATCTTCTTCATTCAGTTTGATTGCTCCTATATTTATCCGATTTGAGATTTCATTGATGTGATTGGTTTTAATGGAATTGTTGGTACTTATTGATGATGATCGTTTTCATTGGGCTCATGTAGCTTATTTTTATGTGTTTTTCTAAGAATATTGAGAGGTAATTCAAAAAACACAAAAGGAGTCAGATATATACGTCATATATTGAAATGTTATTCAAAATCACTGGAGGGGTCAGTCCCCTCTTCGTGTTCTACTTCTGGGTATAAGATTTCCCTACCATTAGGGGTCATACATTTGACTGTTCAAATACGGCGAGCTGGAAGGTACATGCAAGCAAACACATGTCAGATGTGATGTGACAAGACTGTGACTAGATAGAAGGACTATTATCTGGTGACAGCAGAGACAAATAACGACGGCTTAAAGATTTCTCTGAAGCTTGAATCGCGGAGGAAATTTAAAGCCATTGATCGCCCATCGCCATTGATCGCGCCCGACGTTGCCTTTTTTGTAAGTCGGATAGAATCTACATGAGCTACGAGGCTATGCATGTGTATTGATAAAATGGAATAGAAAATTGTCTACATTAAAGATTAATTTACGAAAATAAAAGATATAACAAAGGAAAATATTTAGGACTTATGGACCCAGACAGTAAGAACTAATCTAGGACATGCAAGATCATAAGAAGGCAGTTTCCGAAATAATTCCGGTTTCAAATACCGTTGAATACGTTTGTGTGACAAGCAAACATTTGTTTCGGTATTGGTGTTACCGCGTGAAATTACTGTTTATATAGGGTATGTCGCCAGAGTTTGCGCAACTGCTGTTTAATCTGTACAAATAAAATGAATTGAGTGTCTGTTATTATTATTTTTTAAATATGTTTTTTTTTTCTAATGCTATTTTTACGATGCCTAAACTTTATGATGACAATTTTTGTGTGTCTGTGAGTATGCATTAGTCTTAGCAGTAAAATAATTTAATATTTTGCGCCAACTGAGACGTGATAAAAATTTAATTGCATGTACACAGTTCTATCAATGAACATCAATCGAACATGAGGCTTAAAGTTTGAAGTCTTGTCTGTGGTCTTCCTCGTGGTACGCGACATTTAGGCCTGAGTGATAAAATCTGTAGTCTACTCTCGAGGTATTAATGCTTGGTTAGGTTAGGTTAGTTTAGTTCTAACCTAATTCAGTCTAGTCCAATTTAAATTTGATGGTAGAAAGTACATTGACAAATTCTCACTTATCATCAGGCAATTTCAACGCTTATATTTCTATACGACATTTTCATAAAACCATCGTACCTCCTTTACCCAACAATCTTCAAGTCAGCACTAGTTTCCTAATCAGCATTGGTTACGTTATAAAATATTTTTCGCGAGAAAAATAAATTGAAACTAAATGCTGAAAAACTTGAACGCTTAGACTAATGTGCGGTAATCAAGCATCCGTTAAATTCTTATGAAAATAACATGGCCGACACAATTTCACGGCAGCACAAATTTAAATCTATTTGGACTGGAAACATTTGTAGCGGGCAAAGCATTTGCAATTACGCAACCGTGTGCAATGCCAGCATCCGTATAAATATCGCGTCGTAAATAATTATGAGGGATATTTCAGGGTATTATTTTGGGCCCCGAATGTTTTATTGTCGGAATATTTTTCGCGTGATTGTTTTGATAGCTTTGTTTGATGGATATGATTTTACGATTCTCTATTGGAGAGAAATATTCTAAGCTTTGTTTGCTTATGTTATTATAAACTAGCATACCCTATGACAAGCGATAGCTTATATTTAAGAAGTACTTAGATATATATTCCTTGTTTCCATTACTTGCGCTTCAAATAATGTTCCAACATATATATTTTACTAACCATTGGCTCAAAAGATTAACATTCTATATCTAAAACATACTCGTAATTGTCATACTGTATCTATGCTCGTAATACATTACTATTAAACGTAACTTGTCAAACAGTTCCTCCCGCAAACTGTACCTAAATATTAGAACTTCTTCTCAGACTCGTAAGACTCTGAGCAAACGCCTTTAAAAGCATATTCAATTATTTGCCGTCCATCGTATAAGCTGTATCAATGAGGTCGTAACGGTTATATTTCGAACGTAGAACGCAGTTAAGTGGTTTATGTTGTAAAGTTTTAGTTTTAGAGAACTTGGGCGCTTGGCAGAGCTTCGGAACAATGCTTCTTACTACATGTAGCAAAGACATATAAAAATCTCAGCTCCTTCAAAACAAAAAATATGTTTTTCATATATTTCTGAACAACAAACTTGTTTTATTATTTTTTTTATTATTTATGAATTTGAAATGGCAGACATCTGATTAACTTTGGAGTTCCACTTAATGTTGCGATAGACAGCATTAAGGTTAGGGTTTTCATAACTAGCCTACGCTCATGTAAGATATTACATAGACTGACTAATGCTTATACACTTAAAAGTTAAACGTATTATATAATAAAGTCCCTAGAAGCTATCTGTCTGTATGGGACCAATATTCTCAAAATGTACTAAACGGATTTTTGTACGGTTTTTACTAAAATATAGTGCAATTATTGAGAAACGTTTAGTTTAATTGCACGTGAATTACGGTTTTATGTAAATTGACTGAAATAAATGAGGACTGTTAAAGAGGTTACGGCTGGGAGTTTTACTCAAATGGGCCGCGGAAACCAGCACAGATGAACAAAAATACGGTTCATCTGAGTTTATCTCAGGAACAGCTAAACCGATTCTAATAGTACTCTCACTGTAAGATAGAGGAGGTTATGGAACAATATATAGGCTACTTTATATCCCAGAACTCCCGCGGAGTGGGGACCTACGTAGGAAAAACATTGTGACAGACTGATTTCCACGTGGACGAAGCCGCGGACACAGTTACAAAGCAAAACATTGATGAACGGTGTACCTACATATCGAATCAGGAAGATCTCTATGAATCTATCTTAATGAATCTCGTTTCAAACTATTTGAAAGATAAACGCTCCTGGTCAGTCCCTACTATAAAAGAATTCATTTGTTTACATCCATTGTGGGAGTCAGTTCAGTCAATGGATAGCAAGATAGGCTTTGTTCCCGGCGTGTAAGAGGCATTCATTATAAAGTTTTGGCGAACTGTGGCGTTAACTTTCGAGGTTTTGTTGAAGATTCATAAAAGCTCAAATCTGCGCTTGAAAGCTAGGATAATTGATATTTTTGCGAAATGATGCTCGACGCGTAATATAGTGGATTTCTAAGCGTGAAAGGTTTTTGTTAAGCATCTGCTACTTGGAGTGTGTAACTATTGGATTTAAGGCTTTAATCTGATTGAATATTTCGGAATATCGTATTATGACACAATGTTTTCTAATGTTGACTTAAAATAAAAGTAGAATAGAACCATAGCGTGTAATCGAAAGACATGTCACGTGATTTAGCATAAAGAAATATTGGATTGAGGAGCAGTATCTTGGACTTACCTATTGCTCGTCCAGTTAAAGTGATCTTGTCATACGTAAATTGTTAATTAAATGTGATCAAAACTTGATTTTTGTGTATTATGGATACAAGGTAAGGCTTGATAATTGGGCTCCGCTTTTCCCATCTGGGTACGGAACTCTAAAACGGGGACACTAAATTTATCCGGCACCTTTTACATCAACATACGCCGTACATAATACTTATTTTTATTACAAGCAAAATATGAAATTGGCAGTAACAACAATTTCTTAGCAGTTTCATTCTAACCAAATGGTTTCGTTCGGAGCAATAAAGGTCTATTCCACCTGACCTCGATAAGTCATTCCCGTCCGAACCTCCAATCCGACCTCTCTGCACACACATTAAGGCTAAAAATATTACCTGCTATGAAAAACCCTGAAATATCCCCGGTTCGTTTAACCGCCTAAATGACGTGAGCAAATCGTGCGACAAATAAACGTGTGGTAAATATTTACATATATATTGCCTTCTTGCGAGCAGTCGATGAATTTTAAAATATCGAGCCTTCTTCGCTTTATACACGAATACTTGAACAAATAACGCTTTCTACTCTTGGAACCGTATAAGTATTTGATGTTAAGAATCCTATAATCGTAATAGGTATCTATATGAAATAAGCACGCTCGAAAGATGGTAGAACTCTTTGTGGATCGACTCCGGCGGCACCACCGCCACCTTATTTCTGATTTACAACAGCAGTGTTAATTGCTGCTGTATTTTGCTTTGAAGAGTGTGGTAAGGGAGACATACTTACCCGAGGCGTTCCAACTTAGTCCTCAGGGGTAGCAACGTATCTGTGGTGGACCTCGGGTAAGACTGTGGTCTTATTTGGGGTTGATTACAGATGTACAAGGGCGGCAAGGGCCACTTACCATCAGGTGGGATGAATGTTCGTTTGCTACTTCCGTAACTTAAAAAAAACTTACACAAGATTACAGTTACAAAATAAGAAATATGAATTAATATTTTCGATGTCTGGTCTGTGGTCAAACACGAAACTCTCTGCATGTCATTATTGTTACAGGATTTTCTTCATTAACGTACATACTATGCATCAAAGGTGGTAGAATCCTTTCTGGGTGACTTCGGCGCCAATGAAGCTGCATCATGCTTTAAATTTGCAGACGTACCTACTAAAGAAAGGTCTTTTAGAAATCAAAATATCATCAGCTTACATTTCTTTGTAACAACAGTCAGGACTTACATAGTGCCTATTATCGTACGATTTTTTCCATTGACATTCAAAAGATCTTGTGAGATATCAATGACTCATTATTGACTTTTCCAGATACTATCCAATGGTTTGACATAATCTCTTTGATGTTATGCTGTACTGACGTCCACAATGGCATTTTCCGATTTAATTCATTCCTGTTTCCAATTACGGACTAGATTTCCCGAGGGATCGCCTGTCTTATTAAGGTTCGGATCTCTGTGTCAGAATTAAAAATATTGATGGATCAATACGTTTCGTATCGTGATTCTTTTCTTTGATGTTTGTACGATATTCTTGTGCTATTATTACAGTGATTTCCGAACTATATATAGATATATATGCTACATTTCCAAGTATGTTTAATTTTTTTATATATCATGGAAGTGGCAAACGATCATGCAGGCCACCTGATGTTAAGAGGCCACTGCCGCTCATGGACATCTGTAACCAACCCCAGATAAGATCACAGTCCTATCTAAGGTCGATCACAGATGTGTTGCTACCACTGAGGACTAAGTTGGAACGCCTTGAATAAATATATCTCCCCTTACCACACTCTTCAAGCCAGAACACAACATTGCTTGACACTACTGTTATAAGGCATAAATAGGTTTGGCGGTGGTGGCGCCGGAAACGAACCACAAAGAGTTCTACCACCCTTAAATTACTTCTATATAGAACCAATCCAAGGCTTATACTAATGAATGATTTTATTAATCAGATGTCTCCAAGCAAATATGTATCCAAGTGCTGCCAAAATGTTGATTAGTAATTAAAATTGTATCTCTTTCAAAGGATGTAAAAATGGCAAAGTTTTTTACTGAAATATTTATTGAATGTTATGACAAGATTTAGTAATCCATAATTATATACATATGTGTATTATTTATTATACGGAAGTAGCACACGAACATGCAGTCTACTTGATGGTAAGTGGCAACTGCCAACCTGGATGTATGTAATCAACACCAGGTAAGACTACCTGAGGTTAGCCATAAATGCGTTACTACTTCTGAGGACTAAGATGGAATACCTCAGATGGGTTTCTCTCCCTTAACACTGTTGTTATTGGGTAGAAAGCGTGGCGGTGGTGTCGTAGGAGTCGTACTACAAAGATTCTACCTTATATTTTATACTGGGTGCTGGTGACAATACCATTAGTTAGCGCCTTTGTACCTTATCAATAAACATTTTAAAACAAATATAACCTGCAGTTACCTCCTAATGTCAGTTGGACTAAATGACCGTATATTACTTCCATTCAATGTTATGAACCATAAGATATCGGTAGTATACTTCCTACATTCCCTGCGACATATGAAAAGTTAACTGAATTTTTATTTGACACTTGAGTGACAGTTGCGTGTTGGCGCCGTGGGTACACTAATGTGTGTCTGTGTGTATGCTTTATGCGAAAATAAATCTCAGGAAAAGTCATTTCGAGTACATTTGCTCTACAATTTATAAATTTATACGTTTTCCCAAAACCGATTGTCAATCTTAATATAATATATATGCTTTTTACGTTTGTCGAATGAGGTCACAGGTGACGTTTGCAAGCTACTGTTCCTGATATGTGACCTACTATATCACACATGGTAGAGCTAATAGCCATTGATTTATGACATTATTAACCTTGTATGTAACCAATTGTAGGAAATATTGCAAGATCGTTACCTGGTCATGGCTTTTCTTCCGGTTGAACACTTATTTATATGTTAATACGTGAAGCGAAAATTTGCGGAATCAGTTTTTGAATGCTGCGTGTATAGAGAAGTATGAGATAAGACACGAGAAGAGATCAAATTTATATTAAATGTTACATGTCAAATGTCTATGTCAAAAATCATATAATTATATACATAGAAATCTGTCCATTGAAAAAAAAGCGAGAGCAAATAATACCTATCTGTCTTTTTTTCACATGTGTGATTAAGCAAAGATAAGTATAGGTCTGTCGTCTTTTATTTATTTACTCTTTATTGACCATAAAATGATGGTACAAAAGGCGGACTTAATGCTAAATAGCATTTTCTCCCAGTCAACATTTAGGATGAGCAGAGAAAATAAAAGCGGTTCAATAGAATATAAAAAATTGTACGTATATATCGTCTTCACTCTTTTATTATTTGTTGGATACTCTTTAAAACATTTCCGATCAATGAAGTGCACACTATTTCTGTCCATAGATACCTACATTTACAAGAAAAATAAACAAAAGTTATGTTCCACAAATTTATATAATATACACCTACTTACATCATTTTTATTACGGTATATTTCGCGACAAAACTACAGAAATAAAGTAATAGAATACCTGTACTTACCACTAAAATATTATTAAACTACAGGTGTTGAGCAAAAATTTATTTAATTAGTAAAATCCAAAATATAAATCCACGATAAAAGATATATCACAAAACCAAAAATATTATAAAATGCTGACTTTTGGCCTAATTTATTACGCATACTAATCAGAGTCAACTAAATTAATTGCTCTCAGCTCTCACATTAATTACGCCAAATTTTCAAATTGTTGTGATACAAGCTAGATAGTTGCAATTACCGCAGCACTGATTGCAGTACTGGTTAAATTGTATAAACATTTAATTTTATGGTTTCAACCGATATTAATTAGTATTGACGCGTGAGTATACTGGGTCCAGAGGGACCGAGATTAATTCATAAGGTCTCATTTCTTAGTTATTTTATGCTATGATCCATTAATCGGTATCATTTTTACAGGCTATTGTTTTGATTTAACTAAATTTTTGAATAAATCACAGATATTTAGGATTACTCAAGTTGTCTTCATTAAGCGAATAATCATTTATAGGATTAACAAAGAACTTAAAAAAATTAGATGTGCATGGCTTAGATTCACACTTCTCTTTTCTGTCACTGCTTTTAAAATGTAACGTCCAATCGGTGTAAAAGTTTTGTGTTGATTAAAATTATTTATGACCTTTATGGTATTATAGTAAATATAGGTGATGAATTAAGATCTAACTACGTTACTTCACATCATAAATCTAAGCGATATGGGCTGAAGCAGACAGCATAATTGACCATTACGAGTCGCCTCAGGGGATACCGTTTATATGTTTATACGGAGTACAATAAATCTTTTATTTTTGCTTCTTTGTTTGGGAACTACATATATATATAATATTTTAAACCATTCAGCCTTATGTCGTGTGGTGCTTGAAGTTTGAAGAAATACATTTATATACATACTTTCATCTAAAATCTCTCTAAAGGCGCTTTATCTTAAATATTACGGTATGCCAAATCTTGTGGCTTGGATCCTTTTTACCCGACTGCGTCAGAAAGAGGGTAATGAGGGTTTAAGAGCGTATGGGTGTATGTCCATTTCTTTGGCATGTCCTGCATCTCTAACGGCTTAACGAATTTTAACATATGAGGTGTCATTGGAATCATCTCAGTTGTCATAGCGACAAAAGCTATACAGTTTTTAAATATGGTGCTTTCAAATTAAGAAAAAAGGGGGGATGGAATGAAATATTATTTTATTCTAATAATATGGGTATTTTGAGCATTTATGTTATTTGTTTTTAAGATAATTCCCTTATTATATTTTGTGACTGAACATTGTTATTTCACTAAAAATATGAGAGGCCCAAACTACACTACGTTATTGTTATGTGGATGGGTCGTAAATATGTCACAAAAATAAAATTCTACTTATGGTTGTACAATAAATCTGCTAGTATCATTGACCAACCAACCACTGGATACCAAGTTTCAAACCATGTAGGTGATAAAACTTGTTCTATTGTTCTTTGCCAAAGAAAAAATTACGTGTCTGAACGATCTTAAATACCTATAGTAAAATAAAGTATAAAATTAGACAATGATTTTTGAGAAGTAAAAAATTAAATGCATAACGCTTCACACGGATATTATTATGGCGCTAACAGCAGATAATTTCGTAACAAAGACAAAGACCTCTTATAATTAAAGTAATAATTAGTGAATATGTAGACTACGCCCATCGACTCTGTAACTAACTCTATATGGAACAAAGGTTCTATCTGAAGATCACAAATTTGGAAAAACACACCATAGGTTAAGAAAAAATATAAAAATCAAAATCTATATCGACGCAAATTACACCAACAGTTTACATTCACATGATTTACGAAGTCTATTTGTACACATTTTGGGTTCCGTGAGGATATGTCTATTTATTTTTGGTCTGAGTGTGTAATGATGTTTATTATTCAAGTAAATGAGAATGAGTTTTAGTAACATGAGAATGAATTAACGTGACGCTGATTATAATTCATATATGCAATAACTTCCTATTTATTAAGCGCGTAATACGTCATGTATATTATATACAAAAGTGAACGTTCTAAATAATGTACAAAGAGCAACAATATAAAAATATTAAATTAAAGCATGGTTCTTACTTTCCCAAATAATGCCGGACGAAACTGAATTAGTTCTTTTTTTCTGGTCTAGTATTGGAAACACTGGTATTGATTTTGGTAGAACTATTACTCGGAATAGAGATTATTTTAAGAAGCGACCTAAATTATTTTTAACCTGAAGTATTTATGGACTTAATATCCAAAATAA
>DWNY01000024.1:0-26899 GCA_018250635.1 Telegonus apastus | reverse complement strand
CCAACAAAATAAAATGTAATTAGCATTCCGCTAAGACTATTTCTATGAAAGAAACAGTCTAAATGAGAACACAAATATCGCTATCGCATGTTCTTAGAAGATAATGGCTATAAAGCGCAACATCTGTGGAACCATGCGGGTTCGAACCCGGGACTACCGACTCGTACAAGTGTATACGTTATCCAATACACCACCTGTCGCTATATCAGTAGAACGAAATATTGATAAGTATGTGCTCAGGCGTATAATGCCGTATGTATAAGTTACTCATGGCTTAAAAAAGGTTCAATACATGTTTTATTCTAAATAAATCATCCATATATTAAAATATTATATGTAGTATGCATACTATAATATAATGAATAGTAGGTACCTACTTATATGTAAAACACCATCCTAGAAATTTACATCTAGGTACACACTTTTATTCTAGAATTTTACTCATTTAAAATGTATTTAATATTAAATATACAATTGTACATCATTTGCATAACGACTCGATAGAGAATGGATCCCATGGAATAGAATTCGTCCTTGGAACTGTCTTCACATGATAAATAAACAGAAAGCAAATTACAGGAAACAACTGACAAGAAAAAATATTACATTTTTAAAAGATTAAAAAAGAGGGAATAAAATATACTGAGCATTTTTTGCTTAATTCGAAAAGGTATCAGAAATCTGCAATTAATAACGGTATTTTTTCTCTATCAGTAACACAATAAATCAATGAATAAGTTAAATTGTCTTAGTTATTTTTGGCAGATGCAATAATCATATTATTCATCATATTTTTTTTTCATATGGTTCAAAATTTTTTCACCATAACATTTTTATTTACGAAATTCATAGTAATGCCTATCAAAATCAAAATCAGAATCACACATAAGTACATACAAATATCTACAAACATAGCACCGTTTCATACTTCAAGAATCTGAAAAGAAAGGCGCGCCCAATATTATTCATATTAATGCACTCCACAGATGCAGTGTAGCGTTATACACGATTATCCTCCAAGAGGCAGATGAAAAAAAGGTACAAAAAGTGTTAAAAAAGTATATGACAGAAGGCTGGGGCTGCGCGGGCGCACGGAACGTAGACATATTCCTTTTTTACGCTCATATTCTTATTATTGAGCCAGACCAACCGCTCCCGGTGTTACGGGCGTGGAATGCGCCATAGACCTCAGTCGGTGTAGAGATGGCGTGGTATTTTATTTTTTTACTTTTAAGGTATACGATTCTGTTTTCTTTTATCAGAGATTTGTTTTAAGTGCTTACGTTTGGTTTCAATTACAGCAATTTTCACAGTGAAACGTTTTCAAGTTTTTAATAGAATTGATATATAGAAAAAACTGAAAAACAGGTAGAAAATCCACAAACAAAAATATGTTGTGATTTTCACCTATTTTCTTAACCTTTTAACATGACAAAACATTAGTTCAATATATAAATGTATCGAATAGTTATTGTACGACAATTTGAAAACAAAAATTAAATTTTAACTTATAACGTACATTAAAAATACTTAAGTCCAGTTTAAACGTGACATTTCCCGAGTAAAATAGAAGTTTTACGACATATTTAAGGTACTAAGGCGTATTTAAAAAGATAATGTAAACACATAAAATCGTATCAGAGAGGATTGGCGTGAATTCTTAATCCCTTATAATCTTATTAAATAAGTTTACGCGTCATGGCACGGTGCTATGAACTGTTTCGTCACAGCCTCTTATTGTAGCGGCTTGCGGCTTGCGGCTGCGGCGTGCATGCTTGCGGCTCATATGAAAATGAACTTCTTAAAAGCTTATTAAAATGTAAGCAGAATGATCCATCCATCTATGTGGTTTTTAAGTCCATTGCAGCACACAGGCCTGTAATTAGAGTTTTCGCCAATAGTCACCTCTCTTGGCATGCCTATTTGTGACCGCAGTAGATATTGTTATTGTTACACAGAAAGACGCTGCTGCTCATCTCTCGTATTTTATCCCTTAAGCCTCCCACATGAGGGAATGATGCTTAATATCAACAACACATGTAATCTTAAGTAAAACTAATCTTAAGTAAAAGGACATTCAGGCAGATACTAAGTGGTTATTGATGGCCATGAACATCTATGAATTTCCAATAAAAAAGCCCTTAGTTGCAAAGCTTAGAAACTAAGATGGGACGCCGGAAAATAACGGTTGCGTGGTGTTTCGATTCTGTATTTCTCTCTTCTTTCTCATCACTATGACTCCATAAAATCATATTAAACTTAAACTTAAGCATTCTAATTATTATAATAGCGAATGGGAGTTTGTTTGTTAGAAATGCCTTCACACCTTAACTACTCAACCGATCATTACTAAATTTTGCATACACATAGCCAGTGGTCCAGAAAAGGACATACAGTAGTTACCTTTCATCCCAAAAAGATACTATTCTCGAGGGATAGAATAATAACTTTTACCTACTAAGGACATAGTTTTATACCTACGGCCTCTTGACATGAATTAATTGCATTTGCATTTTATCTGAAGCGTACAATCCTAACTACTATAATATATGATTACTGATATATATGCGATTGTACAAGTACATATTAGCGAACCGCGCATAAAAACTAGTAAACTACAAGTCACAAAACAATGCAGGTTTTATTTAAATAGGTACCGGATTCAATTCTCGGGTGGACATTAGTCGAATTTAGTTTACTAGATTTTTACTAGGTCTTTACATGACTTCATAGCACCCATAAACACGCATACTGTTGGGCTACTGTAAAAATCGATTATAATGATGTATTTTATAAATAACTTGTAACATATCTACTGATGATTATTTCTATTTCAATTCCAGTTGGAGCTAGCTACTGCTTCATAAATATTTTCGTGGCAATCAACCTATCAGTCCGGAATTCCCGGCACTATGTAGATGGTTGTAGATAATTGCATATTTTAAATAAAAAACTAAATTAAATTCTTTAACAGTGGACTGAATGATAAAATATAACATTTTAAAGGACCCTTCGTGGTTCGACAAATACTACCGTGATGCCTTTTTCTGCTTTAAAACAACAGTGTTAAACTGTGTTCTGGCTTGAAGGGTAAGGAAGAGATCTTATACAAGGCCTTTTAATTTAGTTTTTAAGCGTACCAACGATCTTTGACTGATCTCAGGTAGTAGGAATAATACTTTATTCCCATTTTTTCCTATCTGTACCTACGTGCTAACGTAGGAAATTACTCAAATAGAATTTGGTTTACAGATCGGTGGGAATAACATTCTAATACTCTTCATAAAATATTTAGACTATGTATGAATTATTAATTGATTCTATAATTTATATTTTTATTGCGAAATAAGTAGCCTATTTATATCAAACATCAGAAATACACATGCATTTATTATCTACGATACTACAAGTTTTTGTTGATAAAAGTATCATTTATTTATTTCTTCTCATGTACAAATATTTGTAGAATAAATTTATTAATGAGAATGTTTATTGAAGGTTCAATTAAACCTACTTATAGAACACGTGTTAGAATACCGGCGCGTTGTACAACTTTATCATCAACAAACAAGCTTACATTACATACATAGTAGATATGCCAACAGTGTCTCCACTGTTCCCCGAACCACTAAACTGCGGATGGCACGCGAATTCTCGGAACCCAAGATTCCCATCGGCTCAGAAATCCCCATTTTTTTATCCATTTCTCACGAGGGTGGCTTTTTTTGTGCATTCCACAGATATTTGCTTACCAAATGCCACAGGTAGAAACCCGGCAGACTCGTTTTAACCCCCAAAACAGAGTGTTATACGTTCCTTTGTCTGTCTGTCTATCTGTCAATCTCACAGATGTGCAGTCAATTTTATCAAATAGTACTAGTGAATGGTTATCTCTTAAAGAAATATGAAAAGGTGTTCGTTTTTTTAAGAATGCAGTTAATCTTTAAAAAGTCAATTTTCGATATTTTCATACAAGACATGTTTTATTTTCAATGTTCTATTCCACATGAGAGATAAAGCAAACGATTTATGAACGGTATAAGTGTCCAGTCCATGAAATTTATAGAAACACCGCAAAATCTTAACCTCTAATATTTCAACTTGTCAAAACCAGCTTCTTTGACAACCTAAAAGTTCAAGTGGCAGAAAAACGTGAATTGTTTGTATGTACGCAATAAATCAACACGATCGGTGCTAAATAATCTATTTTAGTTTTAGAATGAGTTATTTGACTAAAATAAAGAATATAAAATAAATTTTGAGTAATGAAAGATATACATAGGTACCGATTCATAGTAAGAAAAAAATATAAGTAGGAGTAAACGTTTAGGTTTATTCATAATTCAAGTTAACATGTAGCTTATTTAGGTAGCTGTATGTATTTTATTCTAAGTACGAATATACACATTTTTTTTTTTAATAATAATTTACATGGCGTATTCTTTGATGACCATAACTGTGTGTAACCCATTATTTAACCCGCATTTAAAAAATGTGAAATAACATTAAATTGTATCGACTTTTAATGAAGTAAAAACTAAACATTACGGACCCTATATACAGATTATAATTATGTTTTCAATTCATTAAAATCAGTCGATTTTAAAACAAAAAATTCTAAAAATTATAGAAAAGTCTATTGTTACTTATTCTCAGCACTCCGAAGCCTGTTTTTGGGAATATATGAAATGTACAGGCATGTGAAACTTTAATTTTTTTACATGTACAGATTTTCTAGCGGTCCATAATTCAAACGTGATCAAACTCCTAAGGAACATTCCGCGTATTCACATGTGTGCCTAAGTTAAAGCTCCTACTCCGTCGCTTGATAAATCACAGTCGCTTCTATCAAACGAATAGTTTATGTATATTATAAACGTAGATTACCATATGAAGCTAAGTGCTTGGCGAGACCAAAACTCATTTGTTAAACGCCAGACCTCTTATGTTAAGTCATCTCACGTTCCTAATTTTTCTGGCTCATTTGTCACAATTAGAGTTTTAAGTGGACACGTAAATTATATGAGAAATGATAACCTATTGGTTCATACATTTTGGTCTCATACGTGGTTTAATCCCATGCACCTTTAATTTTTTGGTGAAAAATTTCAGACTAAAACACTGTTAATAATTATAATTTACTTTAACAGATAATAATACAAAAGATAGAATCGTAAATTTCAGAGTGTCTTGAACATGTCATCTGTATCAAAGAATCAATTACTTACACTCGAAATTTAATATCACATAACCTAAAATCGAACCCAAACCTTGGGTGTGACATATTAATCACTGTGCTTTACACCACTTAACCACTATGTACAAAATCCAAATGCATACCAGTCCCCTAAGGAATCATATAGAAGGCCTAGGGGTATAAAACAATGCGTCAAGGTCTAAACTTGAGGTCGTTCGGCATAAACTGTGTTGTTACTATAACATACTCGGGTTTCAGTACAAAATGGGTTTTCAATAATAACGTGCTTGAATGCTGAGAAATGTAGAGTTAAGAATTTGAATGGTTTAGATTTGACCCGTCTGTCGTTTTCCATTTGGTTACGCTTTCGGTCCCCGGTCGGGCAAATTTTATGAAGTATTTAAGGTGTTTGTATTTAAGGTCATGTGTTTAGTTATTATAGATGATAATTTGTATGATTAAATAATCACGGCTTTTATTAAAAGTTTCCTATAAAATCATCACATATTTTTTTCATTGCATTTTTTATATTCAGCATTTGTCCAGCCCACAAATGAGGCTAAAACCTCTTTCAATCTCAGGAAAGATCCTTGTCCAAAAGAGGGACAGTATGGGGTTGATAAAACTACGACGGATAACCGGATATTTAAAACGTGCAAAACGTGACTGTTAGAATAATTTTACATACCTATGACTTCTCAGACGTAATCAGAGATAATGATGATCTAATATGCCACATATTGAAAAGGAATATTCGAATTCTTATTTTAAGGTACAAAACGAAACGAGACGTGTAAGTATTAAAATACACAGTATACTGATACTTCCTACATGCTGTACTGACAGTAGGTACAGTTTTTTGTCAATATTTAATTTCTTAAAACAAACTTCAGTCTGTATAGTAGAGTCTCATGACTGTCCTTCAAATTTGAAGTGACTCGAGACTTAATATTTTCAATAAGTTCCATATCACTTGCTTATAGTGGATTAAAATGTTTTTGTCATAAAATTTTCTCATTGAAAATCCGGTTAAAATCTCAATGAATTTATTATTTTTTACACGTTTACCTGTTTATGACATCATAGTTATTACTAAGCGGATTAACCCAGTATGATTTCGTTTCTCTTTGAACTTTATCCACGAACTCTTAAATGTGATAAGTAAAACAAAACATGTTCACCTGTTTGCAAATAATCAACTTTTATAATTAGAATCGGGGGTTTTTGTGCTTTTTAATCTCAATTCTCTTTCCAATACACGGCATACGACTCCAGAGCCATTTTACGACCGCGCAATGCGCACGCGCCGAGGTCACAGCAGGGTCGAGGTCGCACGCCCCGTCCTTCGTTGCACCATGGTTATGGCATGTATATGGTGCATGTATGCTCATGTATAACCTATAGCTTGTTGCTAAGTGTGGGAGATTGCAATGTTTGATTTTTAGCGCTTTGAGTTTCCGTCTCAATACTTGTTTGAACTCTGTGCAAATTACCAACTCTCATTTTTTAGTGCACAGACATTTAGTTGAAAACAGTAGTTATTTCGGAATGTCTGCAATTTTCAAATTACCGTGAAATTTTGAAGACCTACTGTGTCATGGAGAATACTCAGCAGTGGATTTTCAAAGACCATTAGATTGTAAACATAAGTTATAAGGAAATAATGAAAAACTTATATTAGTGTCTACGTCATTAGGTACATTTTTTTCATACTTTGGAAATAGCAAACCAACATGCAGTCCGCCTAATAGTAAGTGGCCATTACCGCCCATGGACATCCGCAATCAACCTAAGACAAATACAAAGTTCTACCTAAGGTTGCCCACAGATGCGTTGTTAACTTGACCCTGAGGTTTAAGTTAGAACGCCACGAATAAGTAAGTAAGTCTCCCTGATCACACCCTTCAGGTCAGAACACAGCAGCGCTTAACACTACTTTTATTAAACAGAAATCGGTGTGGCACTGGTGCCGCCGGAGTAGAACCACAAAGGGTTCTATCTCCTTCAACAAATGATGTCATAAATCAAAATAAGTATATCTAAAATAAAAAACAAAGCAAACAGGAGGTGTAAAGTAAAGTAGACTAGACTATGGACATGAAATTTTTAATAACAGTTCTTTATACAACTTTAATGTAACACAAGTATTTTAATCCGTTTGAAAACCTTGTTCCAAATGAACACCAACAGTGGTAACAAAGACCTTTGTTTCAAAACAATCAGTAAAAGATAATTATAATCGGTTTCAATAACAATTTTAATCTAAAATGACAGCATTACTATTTACCTCTCGCTCGTTCTTTGTATCCTAAGGAGGTAGAATTCTTTGTATTTCGATTCCGGCGGCACCACAGTCACACCTAATTCTACCTAATAATAGCAGCGATAAGCGCTGCTGTTCGGATTTCAAGGATGTAGTAATGATACTCATTCGAGCTGTTTAAACTTAGTCCTCAGGGGAAGTAATGCATCAGTAGTCGGCCTCAGGTAGGACTCTTACTTGGCGTTGATCACATCTAACCATGGGTAGTGACTACTATCGGATGGACTGCATTCTCGGTTGCTACTTCCATATAAATAAATTGTAAAACGATTACAAATGCCTCCACTCTATTATACACTCCATATTAAAACAAGTTATACAGAATAATATCTCCTAACCTCAAACCGTGTCAACAAGAGCCGCGCGCGCGTAACCTTTAATTCGTCATTATATGTAAATGTTGGACGAAAGTTGAGTTCAACAAAGGGCTCAACTGGCCACTATGGTCGCATTCCTCACGCGTGACACGACAGGCGTTGCGTTCGGTACTTAGGGCCCCTACACACTAGCGATTTTCCAGCAAAGGCGTTCGATGAACTTATGTGTACTGCGCAACGCAAAAATCAAGACATCGCCGCGAATATTAAAGTGGTAAAACCCTTTCTGATTCAACTTTGACGGCATCTCCGCCACACATTTTCCGTCTAATATATAGCAGTATTAAATACCGCTGTGTTCTGGTTTAAAGGGTGTCACCCGCTTAATCGTTTAATAGCAGTATATTCGCGGCAGTATTGTCGCAACGTTTACGCTGCGCCTATTACCATCAAACGCCTATGCTGCAGAAATGTTAGTGTGCAGTAGTCCTTAATGGTTGTGGTTTAGTAGTACGTGGAGTTATTACACATAGTTATAGCCTGTTATACTTATCTTTAAGTTATTTTATTACTTACTGATAGTAACGTATAAAATTCGGGTGTGTATGTGTCTCTATATTGAACGTTTTCTGATGAAGTTTTTTTGTAGTTATGAGATCATTTGGGTAGTCATTAGATCTCGTTAAAAATAAATGTATCTTGGCTGAAAAATCTATAAATATTTAATTATAAAAGTTATTTTTCTATTCCTCGGGACTAGTATATTTTTTCGGGACAATAGGTATTCTACATCCCTTTCTGGACCCCTGGCAATGTATATGCAACTTTTCATAATGAACGGTTGAGTGGGTAAGGCATGAAGGCTTGAAGGCGTTACAAACAAACAAGCATACAAACTTTAATTCGCATTTACAATAGTTAGGATTACTAAAATGGAAGTACCATACTAGTATGCAGGCTATAAATGGCCACCGCTGCCCATAAACATATTTTTTACATTCATCACTGAAATCAGCAAAATGTAATTTCGAAACGAACTTAAATCTCCTCGAATAAGTTTTTGTTTCCACGCCCTTCAAACCAGAACCCATCACGCTTAGCGCAAAGTATTCATTTTAATATTCATTTAATATATCTATAGATTTATCGTCAATTCTTCATGCTATTGGATCAAGGTAACGGGTTAAATCGTATGGTTATTTTTATCATGGAATGTCCCACGAACAAGAGCTGTATTTATAGCTCAGTGAACTTCAAGGACATGTATTTACAAGAAATTTTGATTACTTAACGAAAATGAAGTAGCAAACTAGCATTCAACTAATTGGCCACTGATCCATACAACCTTCACCAACAACATTGGAGCACCGCAGCGAAGTGCGCTCCAAGCTTTGACCAGATTTGGGAAGAGATCTGTGCCCAGTAGTTGGACATAAAACGGGTAGCAGCAAACGCAGCTTCTCTTATGTTGAGTGACTGCCAGTTGCCACTCATAAGCATTTATTTACGAAGGTGGTACAACCGTTTTCCATCATTTTGGTCCCACCGTCACACTTGCTACTCCTTATAATAACTGTGTGAAGCGCTGAGTGGACTAATGAAGACAGTCATATTAGCATCGTAGCCTTTATTTTTATGCTTGTTTGCTACTTCCATAAAGTATCACATCACAGTCCTACTGAGGGCTGAGATGAAACGCCTCGAATAAGTATGTCTCCCTTGCCACATTCTTCAAACCAGAACACAGCAGCGCTTAACACCACTGTTATAATAAATTGGTGTGACGGTGGTGCAGCCGGAGTTGAACCGCAAAGGATTCTACCACATTTTTTATTTCTATTAACCTATTTCTCCTAATAACAGCAGTGTTAAGCTCCGATTACGGGACTATTCAATATTATTTTGGCGCTCTATCTTAGTCCACAAGGGTAATACCACAAGGGTAACTCAGCGGCATCAAATCGTGTCTGAAATAAATTACTGATGTCCGTATTAACCCCAAATACTATTTATTTCTTAGCCGTCCTATTTCTGCAACTGTGCTGCTCTTACATTATCTACTCTATAACTATGTTACTTAGTATTATTTGTATTATTAAATACCAAAAAATTTCACATAATAAACACATTCCAATTTATAATACATAATAATGTAATACCGTGAAAAGATTACACGTCATATTGTGAGTATTAAAATGTAGAGATTTTCATCTGTAGAGTTATTTATAACATGGAATGTCACCCAAGAAAGCTCTACACAAAGCTTTACACGGGCATTGTGGCTACTGCGTTACACAAGATTAGATTTGAAGAAAAATTACGGTAAGAATGCCTCATAAAGCCCATATGTACGAATGACTTAAATTTTTTTAGTTATACGTTTTTAAGCGTTTGAACTTTTTACACTCATAGCTCCATCAGGATTTTTTTCCTATAACGTGGGTGCCATAGACTAAGACGAATAAACAAACACCCAGACCCAGAACAGAAATCTAAATTCATCATTCAGATAATTGTCTAGCCGGAGATCGAATCGGGAACACAACCAATAAATATAAAAATGTAAGCACGGTTAATAAAGATACATATGTATATAACTCATATCCTATCACATCATACTTTGGTGACCATAGTACGAGTTATTACTAACATATATCAAAACTATTTAAGTAATAACTTTCTGAAAATACATCTACAAAAACAGATAAACGCTGCCGAAGTGTACAATTTAGTACAACACAAATCTACAATTACCTACAAATCTTTACAAAAAACGGTCGCTCAGTCTACGATATGAACTTCGTAACGAAATTTCACAATCATTTCGTTGTTATCTTGGTATACTTTACAGCCATTAAACTAATAATGCGAGATACATTTACATTCCATAAAAATACATGCTTAAAATTGTATCTCAGAACACGGTTGTAATTATTTTAACGCCCATCTACACTACCGTCGAGCGGCGATACAATCTTTTTATGTTCTGTCGTTGGAATGTATTCCGTAGATATACTTGCACTATGGTATAGAAACAGATTTATACGTACCAATTTTACTCATTTATATAGAGTGCAATATAATATGTTAAATGCCAAATATTTTAAATGTAGGAAATATTTTCGTATAAGAAGATTTAAATACCGATAAAAGTTTTAGTTATGGATGAAAAATATTCCTTTCGTAATTCAATATTTCATACTAGGTTTTATATGGTTATACAGGTATCGTTTAAGATACGTAATTTTTAGCTTGCCTTTTTACGTATATTTTAAGTAAATTGCTTTTAAAATATTTTTTATATTTAACATAGATAAAACTTATCATTATATTTCATTAGGCATAAACTGACGTTCGCTCGTGTTCGTTAAGACTCATGTAAGGCCAACGAGAGTGGCCACAGACCATTAACATGGCAGGTCAAAGAGAAGTTTAGGTTAAAATAAAACGGTGGAATGTTTATCATTTGGAATTCCACGCTTTACGACCGGAGGGTACGGTCCACAGAACAGTCTTTGACATATGATTACTCATACGGCACTGGTAATGGGGGCGATAGAGACTTGTAAATACCCTGAAAATATAATTTAAGTTGTAAATGTATTTGTGACGTTTGTTGTGCATAAACACATTCACAAATCCCAAAAGTGTCGTTAAGTAACGGCGATTTTACTTTCTTTACCCTAAGTCTCTATTATATGGATAAAATAAGTAAATAAAGTATGTTACGTTACATCGAAATCATTTTTCATTGAAAATTTCAAGTAAATATTATTATAAATCGTACCATACCAAATTACATTCTTTAAAATTCGTAAAATAAGTATATTAAAACCTAGATAGGATAAGAGTTCTACCTAAGATCTGTCCCAGACAGATTTAACGATCTCTCAAATACTTTATAAACTATGCCATTTACCTAGTTAGAGCGTTTTATCAACATAAAACTGTACGGCCCAATCCTCTATAATTTATGTAGATTATTTCAGTACTAATAAAAGTCAAATTGAAATCTGGGTAATGCGGTATGCACATGTTTCGTAGCATCTCGGCCAGAAAACATGAACTGGGTTTAAATCAGGGATGTCGGGGATACGGATGGATAAGGAATTCGGATCTTTCGGATCCGGTTGTTGTTGATTGTTGATCCGGATTTCCTGTGTAGTATATAATTAGAATATGTTTGGAACGATCAGATTTCCTTTATAAATAAACATAATTTATTTTATCGGATATACTCGAATGACTCTAGTTGTTAACTATCAATAGATACACTATGATTACAGACATTAATACCTTTTTATGTAATACGGCAGTTACAAACGAGAATACAGTCCATTTTATATAATATCATGAATATACATCGTACTTATCTACAAATAATACAAATGACAAAAAGGTAATTCACAACTTACAGCGAGAAATTAGAAAAACGCTAACAAGAAAGAATTAACCGTGCACTCAGCCCTTTAATTTATACTGTTACAATTACACCAGTTACCGTGTGTATATATATTTTTAAGATATCCGACAATAATGTTTCGGAACTCCTTAACGTCCCTAGTTTGGATCAGAGATCAAAATTTTAATTGCCACGCCTTTTGGTGCGTTTCTAAAATTTGTTCCCGTTTAGGACCGTTTCCTGCGTTTCTAATTAACCGGCAAAGAAGGTTAAAATTTAGATCATTCTATATATATGGCATAGGTATGCATGAGAACTTTGGTGACCTTATTTTTATATTCTTATTTATATTTAAAATATTTAGGTTAGGTTAGTACGCATGCAAACCGTGTGAATACATCGATTGAATTGGTTGATTTATAGAAACAAGGCAATATTTTAATTTTTATGGCTGTTAAACTTTTAAATAATCTTAATCAAGTACCCTGAACCGGTTTTAACAAAACTTTTAAACAGAATCCGATGGCTTTCAGTGCAGTATAGACTACTTTTCACCCAGAAACATCTAGTGTGTCTTCTCATTCATTTTACCCTAATATGATAGCAGAAATCTTGTTTAAAAATTGAAACTAACTAAAAACCTCTCGTTAATACAAAAAGTGTCTTCCATCACGAAAAAATACACCAAAATCCCCAATTTTCCCTAATTTGTTTTTTTTCCAAAACTTGCCATCATTTCCGACACTTGGACTTGGATATTTTTATTGTACAGCTCTCGTATATAATTTGGACAATTTCGACCACGTCCCTGCAATTAGCCAGTTGGAACTGTAATTTGTCTACAGTAGCAGTTGAAACTGAATTATTATTTAAATTCCTTAAATGCAGTTGTTGACGCGTAAGATTGATATCGATTGCAGATGGTAATATGCATTTTTCGCTAATGATGGCAGTACCAAGAGCATTGTTAACGTCTGAATAAAGGTGCAGTGCGTGTGTATAATACTAAAATGAGAAGTAAATACATACAGCTATGTAAAGATTTACAAAAGAAAATAATTAAAATCAGGAAGAATACGTAAACTACATAATGTAAATTAAATGAAATTTAAAACAGCCAACTGCTAGAGTGACAAAATTAGTTGCCTGAATAATTTTAACATGTTTTGCAAAATAGGTAAGCAATTTAATACCCAAAATTTTTGTATAAAATAAGTAGATACCTAACCTCGGTTTTATTGTCAATCAGAAGCGCCCCACGCTAAATCACCTAGGGAAAATAGAGTTCGCGTGTCTATAGCAACCTATTGATTTATTTAACAACCAGCTTGACTCTATGGTATGCGCTACATGACCGGCGATGCAAATGTAGAGACCTTTTATTTTTATAGATTTTGATCGCATAATTATAGATAAAGTGCACTGAGTAATTGTTGGGAGGAAAACTATAATTACTGGAGGAATTTTACAGCGCAAAATGTAGAGATAAAGAATTGCGTTTAAGAAAAATTCGCTTTTAATTTATTGTCGAAGTGATAGCAATCTTAGAGTGTGGTCAATTCGTTTGATGCTAATTGGCGTAGTACATCTGGAGCCAGTGGCCATTGCAGCTTATTTATTAAGCCTTTATTTATTCTCTTTTTAGTTCATTTCTTACTTTTTAGTTTTAGTAACTTCAACTGAATTTCAACCCCGTTAGCCCCAACCGATTGAGCTTAAATTTTGCCGGAATGGCGAATAAATTATTTTTTTGCGTCCCCGTAGTAGGCATAGCTATCCAACAAAATGGTTATCTGAGAAGAATACGAAAAAGCTTGTTTTTAAAACCCAGTCTTTTAAACCCATTCTTTTAAACCCACATCGAAAACTTTCAATTTTCGGCTGATTTTTTTATATATAAATAACTATATTTCTTTCCTGCAATATTTTTTGATTGTAAAATTTTGAAACACATATTTTTACTCTCGTATGTAAAAATCCTCACTTAAACAAAACAATAGATGATCACTACTTAAAAGCTAGGTTCTCTAAAATGACTCTTAGATACGATCCCTTTCATGCAGATACACAAATAAAGTTTTTTTTTAATGAAAATTAAATTCAAACTATTTTTAGATCTTTTACACACCAATCCATATATTCATATAAATAAATAAACGGCTCATGACAACAGTAGCCTAACTCATTGTAAAGTGAATATATCATCAACAACGACACGTCGGGTTACTGACCCTAATGTATCTGATGATTCTGATCTTCAACAAAAGCCTGCCAAATTGTAGGGTATCCGCTGACCTCTATGTTCTTAATGTTACGAACAGTACATTCAGAGAAAAGGGCCGATGACACCTACATAATGTTTATTGTTTCCCTCGAATTCCATCCTTCATAAATTGAGCTTTCAATTTTTTTCGATTATAAAAGTTAATAAAATCAAAATTCTGCAACTGTGCAGACATTCGCACTCATAAAAGTAACAGTAAAATCCAAAATTGAATCTGCATTTGGCGCCGAAATAAAAAAATGTAAGGAATATCTCCAATACGTACCTACTTTCCACCCGAATGCCGTCGATCAAGCCATAAAATAAATAAAGTGACTCCAATAAGAACTCTTTCCACTCCGAACGAATAAACAACGAGATTAAACAATACTGTACCAAAATTATTATTTTTTCTCCATTATAGTAATTATCTTTAAAATGTGCTAAAATCAACGTTCCTCGATTGAAATATTCCAATTAATCAAGAGTATATTTTTATTTTCGCTTTAGAAAGCCTTAAATAAGAGGGTATACAATTTATTTATTTCTCAGAAGAATATTTCTCTATGATTAAATAATGTCAAGGATGGATTTAGTAAATGAGCATGCAATTCACGTGTTGGTACTGCCGCCAATTGAACCAAAATTGATTACGGAATATTGTTATCTTTGATGACTAAGAAGCCTTCGTGGAAGGGTGTCTATTTTATCACATCAAAGCAGAACACAGTGCTTAACACTGTTGTCATAAAACAGAACATGTAGAGTAGTTGCCTTAGTAGTTAGACCATATTTATATTTGTGTTTCTATTTTATTTTTCATGCCGTTACATCTGAGAAACTTTAAACGTTAAAGCATTTACTTGTAGGATTTCGCTTATCGTTTATCACTTGCGTTATAACAAGGGTCTTATCTTGGTCGCATCCATCACATTTCTCTTATAAAACATTACAGCAACTTAGTGTTCAAAAATATGCATTCAAGATTACGAAGTGAATGTTTTAAAACTTAAATGCTACCGGGCATAAACCCGAAGTGCAGGGTTGGCAGTTAATGGATAAAAAATCCAAATTTGGAATTTTGGGGCTGATATTTTTTAACATATTGTTTTAGTTAAGATTATATTTCGGTGGGAATCATCATACCACAAAGAAAAAATAACGACATAATTTTAAAATAAAATTGTGTAAATACACAGAATCGTCTGAGCATTAATTCAATTTAAAATTATAGGAAACGGCTTTTTTATATTTATAGTGATAGAAGTAATGAATCAATGATGACTTAACGGTTGATATACAAAAAATAAAATATTCCTCTCGGCTAGAGCGGCTGGATAGTGGGTAAGGACCTTAACGCGGCAATAAATGATTCCCATTCTATGCATTCCTAATGTATGAGTCCGTCACACGTGTTTCAGAGGCTGCATTCAACGGATCTAATGTATTTGAACAAGAGATGCGCAGACGCATCTGTTATGGACGTGTTTATTATTACAAGGCGCATTCAACCTGATAAATCCGTTCTAAACACACTGGAATTCACAACAGAAAATATTTGATTTGAAATATGACGGGAATGGACAAAAGGAAAGTAGAATGGAGGTTAATTTCATCTTCGGCCATTAAAATTCCTTCAATGCTCATACACTTTGGGGTAATGGACGCCCGGCTGTTTTTAGCTCTTAATAACATTGTCACACTAAGTACAAGGAAGCGATAAGCGACGATTTCTAAAAAATACCTTAAATAACTTAATAGAAATATCTGTATCAAATCGTAAAGATTTGTTCAGTTTTGTAATTTCTAAGTAGCTGAATATTTTCACTTACAATTCACCAAAACACAAAACAGTAAAACATTTATATGACAATTTTATTCTTATGTATTTAAAAGAAACGCACAGCTCATACAGATCTTTCTAGAAAAAATAATGTTCGCAAATTTTATAATACAACTATATTGTATGAATTTTCAAATTCATCCACTTAAGGATAACACATGAGCGACAGTGAGCTAATCGACTGTCAGCGTCCGCCTGCAATGGTCTTCGACATGATCTGTCGCAAGTAATATCACCCTAAGGCGACTTAATGAGTGTAGAACGCATATTGCATTAATTCATTTAATGATATATTTCGATTCGGATCCATATTCGTGTACAAACGAAACTAACACGCATAAATTAAACAAGAAATAAGTTAATTACATATGCGCACGATTACTCATGACTGTGTCAAATTTCATCTATAAGAATGAGAAATACATAATGTATAATTAAGAACGGAATATTTTAATACTATTACCATACTGAACCTACAACTAGAAACGGTCGTATCGGGTAAATTCGATACTTAGTTCCGTAGTATAATAAATACTAGTTCCATGTATCTGTTCCTAGATAGATAGTCCATAGCTTTCTGTTCCTGTTACACTTAGTATGAAAAAATTAAAATGTATAATGTATATATAGCAACTATAGCATATACATCCGTTGCCTATATAGTGTAGTCTACTCTGGACGTTATAAATAATATATACTCTTTGTAATGTATTGTTTTGAAGCATCACATGTTTAAATCTTTTATCTAAATTCCTACATACATTAAACATTAAATGTGAATTTTAGGTATACAATATACCTTTAGGAGACATGCTTAACTGTTTAAATGTCACACAACAATAGAATTTGAAACTCTAATTCATGATTAATACTTTGCTACAAAAGTAACAGATGCTACTTATTCTTACAGATCCTCGCATGATTATAGTGCCATAATGTAACCATTAATACTAGCCATACTAAGAATATTAGGTGGAATTAAGTATGCAACTAAATTGGATTAGGTACCACCTAGTATCTGAAAATACTTGTTATCCATAACTGTTCCAATAAATATGTTACATCGCTAATTATAACGATACCCCTGTATTTATGCATCTAGATCACTAAGCATTCATCATCTTGCACAGCGCTAAATTAAAAATCAATTGACGAGCATAAAAAACTAATAAAACAGCAGGTATTCCCATCATTCACGGAAATCGGATCATATTTTTCATCGAGATTATAATCAAATATTTAAATTTGCCCACATCGATACGATATTACAGTCGTACCGAGATGGAAATATAGCGTTGGAGTCTTATGACAAATGTACAACCGGACGATTCGTAAGACAGATATGTTAATGCGTTTAATCAATTCCTGAGCAATACAAGCACGTTGAAAAATCGATGAAGCATTTCGCATCGTTATCTAGATCCGAGGTTCCCAATCTTTTCAGGACCTGCACCCCCTTTATTGTTTTAATAAGATCTTCTAATCCACAACCTAATTAATTGTAGTTGTTTCGTAAACTTAATTTTAGATATTTTATAGGAGGCATGAAAACTTTTACTGTATTTTTGTATACAATTTACTTGTCCTCTATTTGTGCATCTTCGGTTTTTGACGTTGTCACCTCCTTTAGACATGTATGATCCCAATGAATACTAAGTGACTCGAATAAGTTACTCGCTTATGTTTCGATGATCACTTTCATACAATTTTGATATCTACTTATGTCACTGGCCCCCCATTGCTCTATGTGAAGTCCTAGAAACATCGTACTAGTTGATTTTTTAGATAAAAGTAACCATTTACATTTCTGTGGTGCTTACCATCTCACATGGCTTTAGTATCCCAACATCTGTATATATAATAAAAATGTAACTTGCGCTAGCTGTCTGCATGTTTAAAATTGCTTGCTGCCAAAGCAATGGGATTCAATTCATGGAAATGCAGATATATTCATAGTACGAATCTTAATTTAATATTTACCCTTTATTCCATCAAAATCGATCCTTTCTATCAAAAGTTACTACAATTTAAAATCAGAAGTAACTTTTCTTGCGTCGAATTACGTACATACGCGAACAGTTCTACCTTAGTGGACTCGATGGCGTTATTGTACAAACATCACTGACTCACGGGCAAACTTCTAAATACAAATGGCAGAACAACGTTCGCCTGGTCATGTTAAAATGTCATGAATAAAGATGGTTGTTGCAACGAACACATTCCTCAGAAGCCCATATATTTTCCAAGAGATCTCGCGCCACCATTTTTCATAATTTAATCTTGAAATATGATAACAGGATTCCAGATTAGCAGAAAGACAAGAAACAATGGTCGAAAAGAAATGATAAATTACAAACACTTAAGGCAATTTCGCGATAAGTAACACTATTTCGTTATCTCCGTAATCAAATATAATTCTTTCTGCATTATTTGTTAGAGCCAATTATTCACCACTAAGATCTTTATTTCAATATGCATTTATTCTTGTATTCTTACGAGTGAGTTTCGTCAATCCATATTGACAGCGCCTTTTTTGTTCAAAAGTATCCTACGTTTCACACTAAAGCCAAAATACACTGTAAATTTTTATTGAAATTAGTTAAAAAGTTACAGAGATTAGTGTATACGAGTACAATGACACGTATAATAATTATAACTAGTGTGATCATTAATTCTTTATTACATAGAGTACATACAACAGCATTACATTCCAGTTAATTATTAATACAAACATCATCATTGCCTTTACATTAATTAATACAACAAATTCTAAATATTTCTACTTGGCGTTTATCTTCATTAGCAGTAATTTCTGCTCTAACATAAAATTGGCATAATGGTGCGCCACAACGATTTGCACCGGAGGCTTTACCTGTAATCGGGGGAACGAATATATCATAATCAAGCCTCCATCTAAGGTCCATATATTACGGTGCACAGTAGCCCAACGCTGTATTATATTAAGAAACGACTCAACTCTCAACCCATACTTGCTTGTAGCGTAATGAACTGTGTACAATATCAACGGTTATTAATCTTTGGATATGCAAATTATTGCGCTTAGAATGGAAAATATGCACCAGGTACAAATTCAATGCAAGTTAACGAATATTGAATGCTTCGGGCAGTTAAGGTTGTGATAAAAGTATGTCTGTTTCAAATTGACTTTAACTACAGGTTTTAGTTATACAGATTTAAGTTTAATATGTGAAAAAATAGTAATAAAACCTACTCAAACATCGCTAATCTAGTTTTAGTCTAATGATAAGTTTCAAGTAATTTCTGACAAAAAAACCATAGACAAAGTGCAAAATTAAAGATGAGGTCTTGAATGCCGTATCATTAAACACATTTTCGCTTTTTTAAACAATTCGTCTGTAGCGTCATTTAGAATTCTACTGCCTTGCAATTATATAAGAAAGTTATAATTTTAAACCGGAATACCACTTCCCTGAGAGTAATCTTCGCAACATTGAACCAATTGCGAAAATCATCTACGAAGATAACAGTAATCGGTAAGAAATAATCTGCAACTACTTGCTTATCATTTTATACGAATATTACGATTTCTACTAACCGTTTCCAATCGTAATTACTGAGAGCATCAATATCTGTCGATTAGATGGGTTTCTGCTGAGAAAATAAATACTCCATCTAGCTTTAACCACTTGTCTCACTTATATACTTATAAGATATTTGCGTTTATTCGTAATAAACACGAAGCGATGATTAATGAAATCCATCCAAATATCAAATATCTTATGCGGGTAATTTAATAGGATATTATGTCCCACAACTATATTTCTCTTCTCTTAAATTAGATGGTGTCTGAAGCATATTTTATTACGTTAGTCGTTATTGTTGCTTAACTTTAACGATAAGTTTTACACAAACTTTAAAAGTGATATGAGATTAGCGATATATTGCAAGAAAATTGAAATAAATCAGGAATTCGAAATCACGGAATCAAGGACTGATTGCGTCCATATAACGTTACTATATTTAAATACTCGCTATCGTCTATTGCGGATAGTCAGTCAAGTGCCTTAAAAGCACAACTTTAATGAATAGGTACCTACGCAATGGGCTGGACGTAAGAAATAATTCAATTCATTATAAATGAAAATAATATCTCGATTTCATTCGTATGGGATGGGCTTTTATTTAGTATGCCGTTTATGACAAATTTCCATTAATTATTTATTGGATTCCTGTAATATTCCGTCTATTACTTAGAAATTCCTGTCTTTTATTTTTACCTGTCTTCGCTAAATTAATACGTTTAGTTTTGTGAAGCCATACAAATTTAAGTGATGGTAAACGTCATAACTTATCATCAATTTGTTACAAAATTCAAAGACGAGAGTCCTGAAGATAAACTAAACGAATCTTAACTAGGACGCTTTGTGTTTTACCTTTTAAACAAAGACACTCACGTTTAACATTTCTGTATGTAAGTTCGAAATTGCAGCAATGCGTAAACGCGTATGGCTTTCTTATTTGGTTCGTAATAGTAGGTACAAATTCGTGAACGACCTTAAGTAAGATTCTAATCTTATTTGTAGTTGATTACAGACAGCCATCTGCGGCACTCAATTTGTCTTAGGACGCAACTAAGAGACTACCAAATTGAGGGTAGTAGCGTCTTCATATGTAACATTAACACCCACTGCGGTCACCCACACACATGCCAGCGACTATTGGCAAAGACCACCATTAGGGGAGGCCTATGTCCAACAGTGGACCTCAAAAGTGCGATGGAGGAATGAGCTCTGGGCACTTATTTATAATATTGAAGTAGCAAACGAGCATGCTGTTCAATTGATGGTAAGTGGCCACTGCCACCCATGAACATTTGTTACCAACCCCAAATAAGATCAAGAGTCTTGTCTGTTGCTACCTCTGAGTACTAAGATGGAACGCCTCAGATAAGTATATCCCGTACACCATTAAAATACAGCAACGCCTAACACTGCTAAGCACTGTTAAGCAGAAATAGGTGTGACGGTGGTGCCGCCGGAGTCGAGGCAGAATGGATACTAACACATAAAACTTACTACCAGATGATCAACATGGCGGCAAATAAATTTCTCTAAATTACTAGAAATAATGTGTGGTAATTAAATTTGTAATTAATTAAATGCACATAAATTACTTGATTACAAATTATTTATATCACTTTCACACATGATGCAACTTAATATTTACCACACAAGGACATTGTCCAGTATCATTTCAGGATATTCAAGTATTAGTCCAGTTACTTATAAGTTAACTTATAAATATTTATAAGTAATTTTGCATTTACTAAGAAAGATATTGTAGAAACAATTGTCTCTCCACTTAACACTGCTGGTATTTGGCAGATACAGGCGTGAAGGTAGTGCCGCCGGAGTCAAACCAAGTCAAACGACCAATCTGAACAACCTTCTTCTAAATTTTAAGATTTTTCGATATATCATCCTGAATTAAATGTTTCTATTATTTTGTTGTGTCTGCGCTTAAAGTAGCGGGCAACAGCTAATCTATAAAAATACGTAAAATTGAAGTGTGTGCGTCTGTGTGTGTGTGTGTAATGCCAAAACAACAACTTTTGACTAAATGCATAAGAAAGTGTACATGGCACAAATAACAAAAACATAATTATTAAAATTTTTGTCTGTCTGTCTGTGTATTCCAGATAATCTTCGAAACGGCTGAACCGATTTTGACGGGACTTTCACTAGCAGATAGCTGATGGTATAAGGCGTAACTTAAATAGCTTTATTTTTTGACAATAGACCCGCGCTCGCTCCACACGCTCCCGGCCGTCAGCGTAATGTCAATTGCTATCAGGTACATTAGAGCCAATTATCACGTACAAACTTCTTAGTTATATAACATAGTTGTTTGATTGTATGTATTTTACATTATGTTATAGTTTACTAAACGCTTGAAACTTGAAATAGTGTAAATACATAAAATGAAAAATACATAACAAACGGATACACGCTCAGTAGATAGTCTACACCCGTCGTTACTCATGTCTACTGCAAACGGGTAGGGTCGAGGTGAAATATAGCGAACCGATACAAATTACGAAGATAATGATTCAGACAAAACAATACCGGTGATAAATAGCCGCTTCGGTTAGTGGATGCGATTCTAGTGGAATGCGGTCGGTTTGCGGACGTATGTAGCGTAGGTATAGTGGAACGTGTGTGATGTCGATGGTGTTTTTGAAAATATAAATAAAAATGAATTCACTGACTTACAAGGTTTACTGTTTTCAATCGACTTCATGAAAAACACACTAATTTAGAACTTACAGAATTATTTTCATTTACCTGTCTTTACGGACTAATCTTGTGAAGTATTTTGAATGAATTGACGCAAGTATAGTTAACGAATTCAAGTCAGGGACACCGATACATAACATGAACCACGTGGCGGGTCACCGGTCTGACATTCAGTTGATTCCGAATTCGATCCCCGGCCGGACTGATATTTGACTGATGATCTTTGATTAAAGTTCTGGGTGTGGGCATTTATGTATTCGTCGTTTTTTTTTTTAATTCTACCCTTTTTTCGGCACGGACTTAACTTTTACAAGACTTTTACTTACACGACCTTTACAAATAATCTATAAGCTGCCGTTTCCTAAGATATCCTAGAACTGATTTTAAAAATAGAAAAAAGATTGCATACGGTTATTTCTTTATGAGATCATTATGTTAATACTAAAATTTATTTTCCACTTCCAGCTCATATAGTAATAAACAAATTATGACCACTTTATATAAAATCAAACTGAAATCGCAGACTCATTCCCGTAAGGTATGTCCGCTATTATTTTACTAATATTATATAGCTGTACGTTTATGAGGTTGGATGGATGTTTGTTACTCTACAACTTCAGAATAGCTGAATAGATCAGAATGAAATTTGGTGTAGAGATCGATTATAGTTTGGAATAATATATAGGCTAACATATATTTTATCTCGAAAAAACGTACGGTTCCTGTAGGATACATTTCAGTCCTCTTTGAAGTTAGTTATTTCGTAGAGATTGTTGAATGTATAACGCTTCAAATATAAGTAGGTATGTCATGTTAAATTTTTTAATTGCGAGTGAAACCGCGGGCAAGTAAGGTATCGCCATAAGAGTTTAAAATGCCAACCAAACGTAATATATGCGTCCATCTCGTGGCATCGTCCGCCATTTCGCCCGCAGCGTATCCCGGTGGCTGGATCATAACTAATGTTTATGGTCGGTTTGTTTCGTTTTAAATTTAGTGTACTGAGCTACCGTGTTCGTTGGTTAAGGGCTGGCACAAGAGGAAGGGCTTTGGAGTAAAAAATGTAATTTTATATATATTACTAAAATTGCTACATTGAAGTAGTTTGGAAGTAAACAGTAGTGATAGTTTAACTACTAAAGTAGTACCTTTAAGTAGTCTCCACTGGACTATTTTTTTTATATTTTTTATTAACGGTGTTAAGTGCCGCTACGTTTGCTACTGCTGTGTTCTACATTGTCATTATTATTGTCAGCAATGTAACAATGAATGTTTTCTTTTGTTTAATTTAATTTATTGTATCAGTTATTACATAAATATTATGCCTTCAGGCTCCTTCTCTACTTGAACTTTCACGTATGCCTAATCAAATACTCCTAAGTGCACAATTTCCGAAAAATAGTACCACAAATTTTAACTTCACGTATATATATAAGAAGATAACATAGCCAATACCGAAGTAAAGGTTTTCAGTATTTAGATCTTAGTATTAAAAATAAAAATATATCGCATCATGCTATTATTTTCTCTCTTTTGATAGTAAGGAAAGACTCAAAACATAAAATGCGTAGCATTGCGCATTTTACTGTACTTATAAGGAATCCACGTCAAACTCTAAAAACTGCCTTTACAACATAATATTTTTTGTTTATCAAAAGACTACAATATATAAATATTGCATAATACACGTAATATAATCTGAAAGTACACACGTCACGCAAGTGAGAGGTATGATAGCTCAGGTTTAAAAACAAAACACTGTCGTAAGACAAAACACGGCGTACCAGATTAAATAACTCCGCAGACAAATGGCTATCAACGCAATTATCACTTAGACTAGAAAATATAGACTTCACCTTCTCAACATAAAAGTTCATCTTAACCATAACCAACGTATTGAACCATGAAGCCTCCGATTTCGGACGATTTGTTAAGGTAACAAGTCTTACCTACTAACTACGTCAGACCGTTTGACCGAGTTTGGATGAAATTTGGCACAAAAATAGAATCTTAGATCACGACATCTTCCTTAGCGTTAAGAAAACGTAAATTGTACTGCCTTGCAATGTCTCATGAGGCGTAGTCGTTTTTTTTAGTCTGAGACCAACAAAAACGCGCATAAACCGAGGCGAGTAACTCGCTCGAATACTAAACACGTTGCGAATTCCGTTCTATTCCCTAGAAGAATCAATTCCATTTGTGTCATTACTGTTTATTACTCATTTAACTGACGTGTACCAATTAAGTTATAAATATCTGGATCAATAGCTTTTTATAGCTAGTGCAAAGATCCCATAAAGAATTATTTAATGTATTGTTACATACCATACGTTAATATATGGCTATGATATATGTGAAGATTTAAGCCGTGCGCATCTTTTCATAATAAAATCATTAACTTCAAAATATTTTTAATGCCTTTTTGAAATAATATTGTTAAAATATTCCATTACTGCTATAATTTTATATGACCACGCCATTAGAATTCACACACTATTGTCTGTCCGTTTGTCAATGTATTCCGTTAATTGGTGGATTAAATGGTGTAGCCTCTCGGTAATTTTCATAGTTGGTATGTATCCGTGAAATTAAGGAGAGCAAAATGAAGTGCTTACATATTATAACAGATATATTAAGCATTACTCTCAACCTTGACTTGGAAACGACATCTGTTGACATTTGTCCGTTTGTACGTAATTGCTGTAATCAGGACTTCCGAGAAATCAAGTTGTGGCATGGTTGAATGTTAATAGCATAATATAAAAATAATTTGAGGTAGGGTTAAATTAATGCCGAATTATAACCGTACGTGAGTACCTACTTACGAATAGAACCTCGATAGGCCTATAGTAATGTAGAGACGAGTTGTTTCAACTTAGTTCACTGTAGTAGTAAACCCATTTGTGATTGATCGGTAACCTTATGGAATCAATAACAGAATGTCCCTGGACAGCATTGGTCAGATGAACTGCAAATTCTTTTGTACTTAATTTTCACAAGAGGTATAAAAGTTTTAAGGCTCTGAAGGTCGTTAAAATTCAACATTTTGAAGCTCAGCTACTTATTATTTCAAAAATAGTGGATAGGTTTAGAAATCATTCATATAATTTATATATAATTATCAGTTCCTATAGTTACTAATAATTTTCAAATCACAAATCTATTATAGAACTCGGTGAAGGAAAGCTTACTGGGGAAACCATTATGGGGTAATAATACCATTGGTAATAATGATAATGAATTCTAAACAAACAATAAGAATGACCAATCCTAATTATTATAACCGTGAATGTGAGTTTGTAACGCCTTAACGTTTTAATTAGTCAAGTGATCATAATGAAATTTTGCACACACATTGCCAGGGCTCCAGAAAAGGACATAGAGTACCGCCCGAAAAATGCAACTACTCCCAAGGTATAGAAAAATATTTTTCATACCTAAAATATTTTTATACCTACAGCCTCTTGATATGAGTTAATTGCATTTGCTTTGTATAATAGCATACAATACTAACTACTGTATTCTTACTGTCATAAAAGCGAATATACTCACGCACATTAGCGCGAGCGAAGCCGCGAAAAAAAACTAGTATTTTAATATATCAGGACCATCCGAACAATTGGGAAAGTCCCATCCAATCCCATACAACTGGCAACACCAGTGGATAATGACTTGTCGCTACCAACGCTTCGAGCACCGTAATTAGAAACTACCAATGCTCCTTATCCTTTTTTATACAAGCAATGAAATTACATAGTCGAACGGACTGGTTTTAGTCCCTTGCTGCATCACTAACGGAAAGCGAACTAATGCAATGAAAAAAATTTTGACTCAAGAAACATTTTTTCATTCAAATCAACTGTCAAACGTCAAACTTTTTTCGCATAGACAGTATCATATAAATTAGTCCTACAAATATCTACATAACAGAACTAGTTATAGTATAAATAAATTCTATTACATTTAAATTGCCACAGATCGTACATATTGTAAACAGCTCCCTATGAAACCGACATAGGGTCCATGCCCAATGGGAGAAAAAGAGATAGCTGCGTTAAAATCGCATATAGTATAATCGCTTAGAGTAAAACAAGTCAGATGCACCAATACGATGTAAATGAACTAAATTCGAAAGTAACTTAAATTATAAATGTCTTAGCTTAGCACAATGTTTGTAATATAATACTGAGTACTGTCATAATATATGATATCAAGCTATGACGATGATTGTAATAGTATCCATTACGTTAGCTATTGGAAGCCTGCGACTTCCACT